>JBBPCS010002018.1:0-14136 GCA_037974645.1 Hollardia meadi
TGTGTGTGTGTGTGTGTGTGTGTGTGTGTGTGTGTGTGTGTGTGTGTGTGTGTGTGTGAGAGAGAGAGAGAGAGAAATAAGTTTGATCTGTCATTAGTTCCAGTTCCCTGAGATGGAGTAAAAAAAGATTGGGGGCAGTTAATATAAATATTTCCAGGGTTCCGATGGTTTCAGACATTAAGTGCAGCTCGCAAACACTTGTGTGATTGAAGTGACAAGCATGAGCGAGGATTTGCTTTAAATCCATCATGTTGTCAATTTATGAGCGAATGATTCCAGAAACCAGAGCTCGCGCCTGAAGATTTTCAGCCCTTTCAGACATGAATCTGAATAATTTGTCATAGCCTGAGCCAGCCCAGTGAGATATAGCTTCTGATGAGCCCAGATTCACCAAAGTGTGAAATTGCTAATCATTTTCCAATGATAAGTAGTTTAAAGTTTATTTTTCAAACATATTATCCCACGCATCGGCTGTAAGTGAAGTGAGGTTGTTGGGTCCTTTATCTCATGTCTAGACATTAATGGTTACTCTGTTTTACTTTTCCAGGAGGTTGTGAATGAAGTAATGAAGCTGGTCCACAAGCTGCCAGGCAAACAGGACGGCCTGGTGCCTATGTTCATCAACACCAACAGCGGCCAATTCACCCACAAAGGAGTCTTCACACTTGGCGCGAGGGCTGACAGCTACTATGAATACCTGCTCAAACAGTGGATCCAGGGAGGCAAGACTGAAGACGAGTAATTCTAACTTTATTTTTTACATTTTTTAAGTCCATGTTCTGTAATTGTTAGAGACAACACTGGATTAGAAGCTGGAACAACAGAGCTAAAGGAAAGCAAATTAGAGACAGATTGCAAAACAGTAATGCAGAGAAAAATAGTAAGTTTCAAAGCACGTCTGAAGGGAAAAAACAAAAAACACTTCAAAGACAACAGAGCTATCTTACCTGTAGCCTGCAGCTGCAATTACAGACACTTAATCCTCTATGTTACATCAACTGACTGGAACTGAAGGTCTGACAGTCGTAGATATTGCTTTCATTTTCTTTTCCAGGGATCCTTTATTGATTTGTTTGGGAAGAGGGTTTACTTGGGACAGATTTGAGAAACTAAACTTTGTGGCAAACTGAATTTCTGTCTTTTGTTGTTAATTGTTGAATCCCAGAAGGGTGTGACCTTAAAATCGAAAGTAGTGTTTGATGTGTTGCCGTATCATTATATCTTTTTAAAGCTGTGTCATATTGCACAGCCCTACGTGTAGTATAATATTTATATCTGTTCCATTTCCTGTGTATTTTTTGTCCAGACTGCTGGAGGACTACCTTCAGGCCATAGAGGGAGTGAAAAAACACCTTGTGAGGCAGACGGGACACAGCAGATTGACCTTTGTTGGAGAGTTGTCCCACAACCGCTTCAACCCAAAGATGGTAGAGATGTTCACCACAAGACAGTGTGCCAAATACAAGTGGTATCAGGGGGTTACGGGTCCCTTAAAAAACCTTTGACATGCAGAGAATCTCAAAATCAAGTTTTGTGCTGTTGTATATAATATATGTCCTGTATATTTCATGGCCTATTGTGTTTTGAAAGTACCACACACAGCACAAGAACCCCTGATTGTCATAAAGTATTTCGCTCAGTGCTAAAACTCAATGAACTCACATCCACAGACAATGTCCACCTTGTTAAATCAATCAGCCTTTGTGCTTTTGTTGAATCAGTCGCTGTAATAACGTCTGTGTCGTCAGTCTCTATCAGCCAGTCCAACCATTCCCAGCTCGTGTCATTTCTGGTCCTTCCTAATTGCACCTCTCTCTCTCTCTCTTGTCACTCTCCAGGACCACCTTGTGTGCTTCCTGCCGGGAACCTTGGCGCTGGGGGCCCACAACGGGCTCCCGGGGGACCACATGGATCTGGCTGTGAAGCTGATGGAGACATGTCACCAGATGTACAAACAGATGGAGACTGGGCTGAGCCCGGAGATCGTCCACTTCAGCCTGCAGGCCAGTGACGGTGGTGACATTGTTGTCAAGGTGCGGCTGATGGCAGATATTGGCATTTGATTCATATCGATATTTTCACTTTTTTGCGTTTTATTTTATGATTTCCCTAGTTTTCATTTACGATCTCTTTGAGAAGGTGTTTATATATCTGTGTTTGTATTAGAGTGGCTTTTGGAAGTACTGTCTTTATTTTAGGTTTTTCTCATGGGATAGGTGGAGGAAAGGAGAAGAGATATTAACTATACTAAAAAATAATAATAAAGAGAAATCAAAAAAATAGAAAATATTATACAAGTTCAGGAAGGAACTCCAACTTTACAACTCAGAGTTCCTCAGAGTGATGTAGCCCTAGGTGTTTTCCAAAACATCAGTTTTTTCTCTTTCTTCATGCTCAGAGCTTTAACTAATCTGACCAAAATACTCTCAACAATTTAATTTCTTCCTTTTTCATTTTTCCGCTCAAAGTGCTATGAAGAAAGCAAAGAAGTATGTGTGCCACTGTTTGTTGTGCAGTCATACTTTTGAATTGTAATCTCTCCACTCGTAGCCTGTATTTAATCTTAACTGTAACAATGCTCACTGATGCTGCTGTCTTTATAAGATGTATTGACAAAAGCCTTTTCTGTGGGACTGAGTGGTTGAATAAGAGCCAAACAAATATCTGATCCCTTTTTATTACTTTTAATATTGATTGACTCCATTGTCCTCCAGCCTGCAGACAGACACAACCTGCTAAGACCAGAAACAGTGGAAAGTCTGTTCTACATGTACAGATTCACTAAGGACACCAAATACAGAGACTGGGGATGGGACATACTGCAGAGCTTCAATAACTACACTAAGGTACACACAACTGACCAGAGACAGTTTAGTTTAGAATTGTTTACCACAACTCTTCATTACCAATTCAATTTAATTACAGTATATAATTCAGCCATATTAGGCTATGAGGCTCAGAGTTAGCTACACGTGGGAATAATACCTTTTTCGTTTTGGTTTTATTTGGGAAGTGTTTGTTTTTGCTTCCATTGATGAAAAAAACCATTGCATGCAAGACGTTTTCTCAACCCCCCCTTGTGTAGGTGTCCGGTGGTGGCTACACATCCATTAACAACGTCTGTGACCCCGTTAACCCCGGGCCGCGGGACAAGATGGAGAGCTTCTTCCTGGGTGAGACGCTGAAGTACTTTTATCTGCTCTTCTCTGACGACACGGAGCTGCTCAGTCTAGACAAGTATATCTTCAACACGGAGGCCCATCCTTTACCCATATGGCCCTCCCCTCCCAAGTGATGTCACCATACGGGAGAGATCTGTAAAGATTAGTGCCACAGAGTTCTGCACGAGTCAAAGATCATTATTGGCGCTCAGTCAGGTGCGTCTCTTGAGCGACCGTCCACGCTGGACTGCTGTGTTAAGCAGTGAAGCAGATCTGTGCCGTCCACCTGTACCTCGATATGTTTCCAAGTGCAGGAGTTTAATTTTTTCCTTCTTCTTTATTTTTCCCAAGGAAAAGGTTTATGTTATAGCTGGTCTCTAATGAAAAAAAAAAAAAACCCTTTTAAAATCGGTTGTGACTAGGTGGAGCTAACAGGAGACAAGACAGAAGAGTGAAGGCTTTATTACTCGGGTGATAGTTATTGTATGTATGTATGTATGTATGTGCTAACAGCAATCATGTCTTCCCTGAGTTTGTCTTTTCCATGTGAGGTGAAGTAGCCCTAATCAGTCAGATGTCATGGCAGTGAAGGAGCCCACAAATTCATTCTGTTAACTCACAGATGTTTGAAGGTGCAGTAACCAATAATGGAAATGTGTGGAGCATGTCCTGCTGAATTTAGATGTAAACAGATTTCTCAAGGGGAGGAATCACATATTATTATCTTTGCTTTGGGCAAACCCAGTGCACTTTTTCACATGTATAAACACCATAACAAGAAGTTAAGTTATACATTTGATACTTTTGAATTTCTTTTAATTTGTCTGTCCCCTGTATTGTCCCATCCTAAGTGTTTAGGAGCCAGTGCCTTGCTGAAAAGCTAATGCAGAATATTCCTAATACCTAACATGCCATGTCCATTATTGACTTAAGACTTAACAAAAAGTATTAGGATGTTTATGACTAGCAGGCCGACTATAACCCAGCAACACAAATAGTCATTTAAAACCTTAGTGGTGATGGGTAGTGCATCTTAGCCTGTCTTGTTGTGTGGGGACGTTTTCCCAGACAAATTTTTTGGCAAAAACAGAGTTTACCAGATTTTGGTTGTTTTGTTTGATGTTTGAGGCCACCAGATTAAAACGTTGGCTATAATGGTTATTGTCACTAAGATGAGACTGTTAAAGAACTTTGAAGCCTCAGAATGCATTGCACTTCCAGTAACTTCAAATGGATTATTCACTGGGCATGAGTGTCGCACATGTAGCGGTGATTCTTTTCTACACTGAAAGATAAAAGTTACTGCACATTCACACATCTTGGGTTATTAAAGGGAAATCTGGTTGTTGTTTTACTGATCTGTTCAGTTTGTGTGGCAGTGAGTAGTCACGTTTATATGACCAAGGCCCGGGCAACACGAGCTGCATGTACATGTGTGCGTCATGGAACCTCTTGCTTTTCATTTCACCATACATCTTACCAAGGTAGAGCAGCCACATGAGCAGCGTGGTGTACACCTGGTCTGCACAGGAGGCGAGCATGACGGCTGCTTTGCTCATCTGCTGCAGCTCTTACAGGTGTGTGTATGTCCACACAGGTGGTGTTTCTGCCGCAGTATGATGCCTATATGATTATCCACGGATCATTTTCAGGTCTATTTTGCTGGGAGCCGTGCAGGTGATGCGGAAAAAATAGGCGAGACTCCAAAATCTCGACATGAGGCACTGCTAGAACCGTGTGTGACAAGCATGTGAGCAGCGCTGCTCATGCTAGCCTGTAAATAGGGGCGCAAAAATGAAAAGCAAGAGGTTCCGCAACGCACACGCCCTGCTCACTCCTCCTGTGTGGGCAGGACGTTACATGTGTGTACGCTCTGCACACATAACGTTTGTGGCTGGACTGTCAATGTTTGAAAGTAAAACGTATATAAAGGTCTGATGAATGAATCAGTTCTGATTGATTATAAGTCTACACATAATGACGTCTTGTTTTACTGATGAATGTATACATTTGTTCAATGATTTTTTCCAATTACATTTTGTCATGAAGGAGCACTTTTCAGTAAGTGTATATAAATGCACTCTAGCTCCCTGGATTTGAGTCTTATCCTGGGTTTGAATGAAATATTATTGTATTCACACTTGTTTTACACTATATGAAGGGGAATTAATAAAGGCTGCCATGCAGTCTTAAATTTGCAGTTGCTGTGAATTTCAATCGAAATAAACCAACTCTTTACATCACCGTTTCCTGTGTTAGGGACAGTATCCATGCAGCCGTTCATTCATCCTCTTTTCAAAGGCGACCTGCTCAGAAATGAAGTCTGTTAAAATATTTTCTTCATACTTTAAGGACTTTGATTCATGGCTCCAGCGATCCCTGGAGCTCTTGTTTTCCATACGGTAGCATTGACGAGTGAATTGACAAGTCAATTTGAAGGACGTACACGGTGTAATGTAGGTGCTGCTTTGAAGATGCCCCCCCCCCCCCCCATCTGTTGTTCTACTGTCACCTTCAGTTCTTCAGACCAAACATGAACTGTAACAGACTGACATTTCAACTGTTATCTTTTGTTTATTAACTTGTGTCTTACAGACAGCCATATACGGACCCACATCATTGAATGTGCACTACATTTGCAAATGCTCTGCTGTGCCTATTGAAAACGTAAATTGTGGTTTGGTTCTGTTATTGTATCGGTGGTGTTTGTGAAGTGCTACGAGTGAAAGTTAGATTAATGGCTTATATTTTTACTTTGGATTGGTGGGTGCAAAAACGATATGGGTGTAAATATTTTGTGTAAATTGTTTCTAACTTGTGTACTGAAACCAACCTGAGTGTCCAATGATGATTATTGAGCCCTTTCTGGTCTTAACGTTCTACGCCATCTTGTTAAAAAAGTTTGTATCTCTTTACGCTCTCCTGTGTCTGTTTTTCATGGCAAATTTCATGGCAACCCATCCAATTGTGACCCTCATGGTGGCACTACATGAAAGGTTGGGGTATTTCCAGAGTCATTTGGATTCATCCTCTGGGGACCATGAGACAATATTCTTTGGCAATCCCTCTAATAGTTACTCCAGACTGTCAGACCGAAGTAGAATGGTGCCGTTAACATGGATAAAACTGACATTGTCTCCTGTTTAATATCTATATTTGCTCACATGCTTTATATGAAGCATTTTGCTGGAGTTCAAGCAGCTGGTATAAATGGCTGATTAGCTTTAATGGAGACTAATGTCTGATAATGAAGTGGTTTTCTGAGGTCTCTTTTGCGCCACACTGCAAGGAGAACAAATTAAATATCCTAATTAAAAATACATTGGGTGGGGGCGCTAACTTGATGTGAGTAAAACATCTGCACTACAGCTGGAAACTGGTTCATTCACAGTGTTTCATGGTTTATTCAGTTTAATTTCTGGTGCATAAGAATCGATGATTAAATGAGAGATTTATGACAGCGCTGTCTTAACAAGATGAATCAAGACATATGTTCCTCTATTAACCTTGAGTGTTAATGTGACCACATCCAAACTAGGCTCGACCTGTGAAGGAAGAGTTACGGTGCAACAGCTGTCTTCAGGTCCCATCGTCTAGTGTTGATGGTTTAAGTGACTTTCACAGAAAAAACAACTCCGCTACTTTTCAGATACAATGTAATATTGCCAGCAGGGGAAAAAAAGAATTTTAATAGGATCCCTAATTATTAATACTTTTTTTTTTTATAATATGAGCATAGTGGGCAGACTACAACTTTGCACAGGAAGTCAGTCAATTAAGGGAACATGGGATCCAAGTACCATTTAGCATCTTAATACAATAGTTGTTTGCTTTTGGGCTGTAGGTCCACCATTAAGTTTCAGTTTTGCCCCACAAAGGGAAATAATTTGGGCACCCCTGCTTTAAAGGAAAAGGGTGGCAGTATTCTTTATCTTTTTCTTATAAGAAAAAAAAACAAACATTGAAAAGACCAATGTCATGCTGACTTCCCCAGCCTGTTTGAGAATCTTGGTTCCTGCTGAAGATGTGAATCCAACCCGTTCTCATGCCAATGTCATCAGATATTGACGTTTTGCCACGGCCCTTCGCGTCCCATCCAGAAGCACAAGGCACCCTTTGGCGTTGAGAAGGGCGCATGACAAAATGGCGATATGTGACGAGCTGGGATGAGAACGCTTTGGTTAACCCTTACAAATGGCTCAATGATGTATAATTTCCCTTTAAGAAGAAAAGGCTCATTCATTTCCTAAAACACCTGGTCACATCTAGTTTTACTCAAACAGGAGAAAATAGCTAGAGACTATTTTCAGTGGCAGATTAAAATACATTCTGTGCTTTAGTGTGTATTTCCAACAGCAGAGTGGTGCATTAGGACAACAATGTAGCTCTCTGACAGAGGAATAATGTGATTTATTGACAAGAAGAAGAATTTGGTATTAACGATGATGTCAGTGTCTCGTAACATTTTATAGCTTGACCTGTATTAGTTTGTTTTCATTATTGGCATTGGAAAAAGCATAATAAACCTGAGAGTTGTCATATGCTCTGTATCCACAGAGGAATATGGACTCTGTCAAGTCAGTTTACAAAATCATCAGATTAAAGACGCTCAGAAATACTGTTATAGACATGAAACTGTCAGGTTGCTGCTCCCTGTGTGTAACTGCCTCACTTACCTTTGGCAGAAATCAGCCTCTCAGATATGTCAGATATTCAGGATCACCGTTTTGTGCTAAGAGACTGATGCGAAGAGAAAAGATAAAAGGCCAGAATTGACTCGTTTAGCTCCGCGGTGAGTTCCCACAGCAGCCATTTAAAATTCACTCCACTTCGCTTCACTTTCTAATTCTTTTTTTCACGTCTGACTCTTTCACACTAATTCCACTAAATGATTTTTTTCATCTATATCGGGCAGTTTAATCCCCCTTTTTCATACACAAAATTGTAAAAGTGGTAAAATTGATTCTTGTGGTTGTATTGCAAATCTTTTTTTAGGGAGGGTGTAGGGATTTGATGTGCAGTGTTTGTTTGGGTACAAAGCATTTTGTCCTACTCTTTCTTGGCCAAATCTTCCATTTGTGATGATGATGATTAATTATTCATTGTGATAATTATTGAATCCAAGCCAGAGCAAAATGACTCGACTTCTTTACCTGGAGGTGGGCGACAGAACATTAGTGTTGTTCTACAGTTTCTTGCCTGCAGAGGGTCCTGCTTCAGTGACTGTGACCCTGTCAGGGACCGAAGACACGGATCAATATTGTTTTTGCGGGTTTTATCGATTAATTGATCCGAGCAGGAAAACACACATCTTGACACAGCGAGTCACAAGTCGATAACTCATCAGCATCTTTTGAAGACATGCTGACATTTTTATACAGAGCTGACAGTTTTAGCAGTCTCTCTTTGTTTGTTTGCCAAAGTATTTCTTTTATCCATCCTTTATCAAATCTTCATTAACTGTACAGATGACTGATGGAGCACTTTGTAACCGGAGTTGTGGGTTATTGCAACCATTCACAAAACTTAAACTTTCTTTCCACAAAATTTTTAAATAAAGCTTTGTAAGAAGGTTTTGGAGTTTATCTTGTCCTGAATTTTTATTTTTTCCTAGAAAAGCCTTCTCCAGGCTTCATGCAAAGCTTCATTTTGCACATCATGGCCTCCTCCTGGCTGCATCCCTCTGGCTTCCACATCTCTCTCCAAGAGCTCTATGTATGTCTCTGTAGTCTTGACACAATGAATCGCACAAATGCTGGAAACGGTGAATGCTTTCTGACAGTTTCTCCTTGGAGGCACTCATCTGTACAAAGGCAAAGTGACAGAAGTAGGTGTGTGAAAAATGAAAAAGAAGCTTGTGAAAGAAGTTCAAACTCTGCCTACTTTCACACCACTGCACACCTGGCCAACTGTCAGTTTTGGAAAGTTAAAATAATTGTGACACTGTTAGAGGATCAAGTGTACTTCTTTGAGAGCCATCAGTCACATGAACTAAGTTGTGAATTGGTGTGAAACTGAAGTGTACTCTTGGTCGGCTGTTTTTCATAGTTTGGCCCCATCGTTACAATGATAAGACAACTTAATGCCACAGAATATGATGATATTTTAGACTAATATATATTTTCCTCAACGGTAAGTGTTTGGCCCTTTCCTGTTTCAACATGAGCACAAAGCCAGCGCCTTAAAGACATGGTTTTCCAGGTTCGGTATAAAAGAACTTGACTGGCCTGTAGAGAGTCCTGACCTTAACCCCATCTAATACCTTTAAGATGAACTGGAGCACGGACTGTGAGCCAGACCTTATCAGCCAGCATCAGTGTTGGCTCTCAGTACTGAGAGCAAACACAGCCAGCTTCCTGTAAAGGCTAAATGCCAAATACTGGATATTGTCAGTTCTCCAACACCAGGGGGCAGCAGAAACCATCCATCACTGTCGACACTAGAAACACTTCCTAATGAACCTAATAATTGTAAAGGCTTACAGTTGCTGATGAATGCACAACACATTGCTCTGCAGGTTGTGTTGTTCGTCTTCAAATAGTGAAGTCAGAGTTACAAGACTCTTTGTTGCAGGTACAAAAGGAGGGTGATGAACATTAGAAAGAGAAGACTTATGCATATGTTACCGGTGCCAGTAGCATATGCATGTCGTTAAAAAAAAGATTAAAATTTCCTTTTTTCTTAATGCGTGGGAACTCCTTGCACCACTTGACTCTCTTTGCCTGTTTGACTGATGTACATTAGGAGCAGAAAGACCCTAAAACCTACAGACAAACATGACTGACGTGTATAATATGACAAAACTTTTTCCATAGGAAAGTGTTGACATGTGCCATGGCTCTTTTCACAGGACTCACAGGTTTCTTGCTCGTCCACCAGTTTTCACCTTCTCCACAAAAGTACCCATCTTGTCCCCTGTTGATGTTGTATCAGTATAGGCTATAAATAAAAAAAAGATTCATATAAAAGACCCACTCTGTAATTCATGGTTGCGGCGAAGTCAGTGCTGCCTGCACTCAAGCAAAAATGAAAACGGACAGAAATTCACATCATGACACAATTACCAGTCAAGGCTGCTGGTGAAGTGTGTGACAGTATTGCACCCGGATTCCCAATGTACAGTCTAAAAAACATAGTATATATTGGAGATTTACAGTCTCGACATTTATTGCATACTCCCTCATGACAGCTGCTGCTGCAACATGCTTCATGTTTGACATTTGAAATCTTTAAATCAGTACACAAATTATGTAGTAGAGACCTGACACCTGCAGGGGTTTTTTCTTCTTCATTTCAGCCTTAGATAACATAAAAAGTGTTCTGTGTTCTGAGATTGTTAAATGTAATCTAAAAAACTTCACTCATCACTTGAGTCAACATTTGGGGCTGAAGAACACAAGTTTGACAATGAAAAGGATGTGGAGTTAGAGGCTAGTGTCTCTAGGCTACATTAGCTGCTACTAGCATAACACGCTCAAATCGTCTGCGGTTGAGTTGCATTGTGGGTAATGTCGATCTCAGGTTTTGACTAGGAAGAAGAATGTATGGAATAAAAAAAGACAATATCTCTGACTCTGCTGCATCAATTTTGATCCTCCTTTGTAAGCCAGACAGTGTCATATAAGTCCAATACTAAATCTCATTTCAGTTCTGCTGGTTCCAACACTAAATTTCAGACAGCAGAAAAATTGGTTGTTAGTATAACTGACTTCACTGCAACCACACACCCACACAGAACCATTTTTGCATCTGTCCCATTAGAGGTTTTAGCTGTTACCAGTGTGGGATATACTGCCACAGCTAGACTCAAATATAACCCAACATTCTTTAAATCTTCAGTGCATAATTAGATGTGAGCGTTTCACAGGGTTTTGTTGTGTGTACGACCTGAGGGATTCTGTGTGTACTGTAGTAGTCTGTGGTTTGGCTCTGAGAGTTAACCTGAGGCCTGAGGCTGAATCTGTCTCCCGAAAGAATAGATTTCGTAAGCTAATTGTTGCCTGAGGGGATTTCAGAAAGATTTTCACCCAGCACTCACCAGCTGTCAGTGAGCTTTTTGCCAACAAATTGGGTTGAAAAAGTCTTATGAATACTTGCAATGAATTCAAGTTGTCATGGCGAGTGTGGTGTTGACTATTTGACATTTTGCACATTGTCTACAGTATGTGTATATGCCTACCTGCTTTTCTGGGTAGATCACGGGACCTTTTGTGTGCATGTAATTATCTTTACTTAAAAAATGTCCAATGTTTATCGTGCTGTTTATGATCAGGACATAATTCTCTGACATTCTGTGACTAACCAAGGAAAGGTATTAACCTATAGGCTGTCATTGACCAGGGTGTTTGGACATGTCCTGTTGTTCTATAGGATTTAAGGACCATTGCTGCACCCCTCACTCTTCCCCTTCCTTTCATAACTGTCTCGGCTGCATTCTATATAATAAAGGCAAAAGGTCCTTTAAAAATGATTGTGTACAAATGTTACACCAACATCATGTCCTTGGTAATAATGATATGAAGAAGAGTTTGCACTCTATAATTATGACGGGTGCTGGGAGCCTTTTTAGGATGGTTATATCATACTAGAGCTGGTATTCTGTTGTCTGTAGTTGCACTGGCTATTCCAATACTCTGTTTTGGAAGTGGTTTGTCTCATTGTTGCAGATTGACAAGTCAGACTGCACTCAATGAGGCAAGGCAGCTTTATTTATACAGCACAATTCAAGCAGAGGCAGTTCAAAGTGCTTTACATACCAAGAGAAGCTTTAGACTGACATTCAAAACAGTAAGCCATAAAAAACAATAAAAATCAATTGTGATCAAATAAAATGAAATTTAAAAATATGAGATAAAATGAAATAAAATTCTAATTGAATTGACCAGAAATACAGTTGCAGTGCAGTTACAGTAAAGTTGTAAGTTGCCCCAAATGCAAAAAAAAAGGTAATAAAAGTGCAGTAGAGTAACCAATCACTCAAATGCACAGGAGAACAGCCGAGTGAGTTCAGATTTAAAGTGGCTCAGGTTGGGGTCTATTTGAGATTACCACTAAAGTTGGTTCCATCTGCGTGCAGCATTAAAGCAGCTTTTTGTTCTGACTCCAGTTAACGGTTTTTGTATTATATTTAAACAGTGAAATGAAGCAGAGAGGTCAGTGTTTTCATTGAATACATTTCCTGAACAGTTCTTCTTCCCCTTTCCCTCCCTCTCATAGCTTTTTTGCTGGCTGTAAGCAAAAATTTTGTCAGGTATATATTTCGTCTTTGAGTAGCCTCTTTCGATGTTACCTTGGCACACTCTGAAATGGCTTCTCCCAAAATATATTTGGGGGTTGCATTTACATGATCCCAGAAAGGCTCCTGTCAACCAGAGAGTGCAGTGAAACCCTTTTCAGCCTGGTGTTACAGATTCCCTTTCCAGGTTAGAGTTTTATTAAGCACTACAAGCTTACTTACACATTCCTCCTGCTGCTTATGTAATTCCATTGACAGTTGTTGCCAGTAATGCACTAAGAAGCAATGCGATAACAAAGTCAATGAAGAAGACTAGCAAACATGGATGTAAGCAGTGCATAATTTAAAGAGTAAAAACACACTTTGCAAGTGTTTTTGGAGGAAGGAAATATGTCCAACATGTTTTTAGATGTCAAGGATTAGTGGCCAGGTTTCATAGGGGTGGCCAGGTGGGGCCACTGAATATCTTGGGGTGGCACACCAAAACCTAAAGCCTGTAACTGAAATGTAACCTTTTGAAGTGTCTCCTTGGTTACTCAGAACAAAAGCTTTTCATATGAAAGGTCAAAAACTTCTAGATAGTCAGTCGGAGGCATTGCTTGGCTATAAAGGGTCTTAAGTGAGAAAAGGTTGGGGATGACTGGCCTGAACAATATGGTTCAGGGACACTTTGTTTAGCTTCTTTTCTCTGGAGGCTGCCTGAAATGGTAAAGTTGGATTATCTGTGGATCATCCTCTACCTCAGTGCAGGATGATCCATGGGTGGTGCAGTCTCACAGAGCAGTGGGACTCCTCTGATCACTCAGAGCTGAATTCATCTGAGCAGCTGGAGACCTTGGCACCAGGGCTGTACTGTGAGCTGCTATCTATAAGAAAAATGTCAGACGCAACCCTGTAGAGTCTCAGATGAGAAATTAAAAGAAAGGCAGGGGGACTGAAGGACGGGAAGAAGGAGCTCCCGTCACTGCTAGAAGCAATAAAATATCTTTTTCACAAAAATTACCTCAGGAATTCCTAGCTGAGAGAAGCTAGACAGAGACCAGAATACTGTAAGTCTTGTGTAATGTGTACAAAGGCCGACTTGATGGTGATGATACCTGTTTTTTTCTTTTAACTTTCTCTCGCTCATCTTTTATTCTGAAATATGTGGTACAGACTTACTCCAGTAAGAACTTGCTCCCCAAATATTCAGTCCAACACTTTAGACAGTTTTCTGACATGAGAAAGTTTCTTTTCATTACATTCAGTTAGTTCATTTTTTAATTAATGATTCATTTTTATATTTTCATGCCAAAATGTTTCATGCACACATATAAATTCTGTATACATCTTCCAGCTGCCTTTGGATCTAAATGTTGCACTATCTAAGCCTCATGAGGAACCACAAAAGGTATTCATGTGATCCAAAATGAGCCCATGACTCTGCAGACTGCAGGTATTCCTGGTCATGTACAGTGCTGCAGAGCTCTGGGTGCCTGCTGCCAGATCAGGCAGATTGGCTCTATCTGCTCAACAACATGCATGTGAGACCGGCAGCGATCTGATCTGTGCAGATTTTACAACACATGCTCAATGTCCTGGTGATTCATGATTGATGTCCAGCTTATCCCTACAGATTATCTGACTAGTCAATTGCAGGAAGCTAAATGATAGGCCTGTACACTGCCTCTGTGTGTGTGTGTGTGTGTGTGTGTGTGTGTGTGTGTGTGTGTGTGTGTGTGTGTGTGTGTGTGTGTGTGT
>JBBPCS010002019.1:0-14133 GCA_037974645.1 Hollardia meadi
GTGTGTGTGTGTGTGTGTGTGCGTGCGTGCGTGCGTGTGTGTGTGTGTGTGTGTGTGTGTGTGTGTGTGTGTCATAATGTGAACTCCACTAAAGCTAAGTGCCATGATCACTGCTGATGCAACACTGTGCTGAGAAAAAGCTGAAATTAGAGACTCGTTTGAGGACTAAATCAAACTACTGGTAGTTGTTTTTGTGTGTGTAACTGACCTGCATTGTAAAATAATTTTTAGAGCATGCATAAAAAATCAATACATAACTTCAGCATTCAAACATTTTAAAGGTCAAGGTCAAAGCCACCAAAATTAGCTCTCGAGCATTGCCTCCGTATGTGACACCATGCTGAAACATCATGGACTATGCACAGCCTTGAAACAGCTGGCTGTAATATAGTTCCCAAAGTGAATCACTTCCACTTCCTCAAAATCTTCTGGTTTCAATAGCGTCACTTCCCTTTATTTGACCCACATATCATCATTCTTGTCTTACTCATGTTAAATGATCTGCTGACAGGAGTGTTAAAAATGTCCAAATGTAGATTCAGACTAACTGTTACTTACAGTTGCAACCAAACTGATCCCTTTTCTTTAGTGTCTATAGCATAACTCACCCTGCAGCTACAACACAACACAAGCCACTGGAAGGGTTGTATTTTGAAAAACACTTGCCTAACTTATGATTAACAAGAAGGTTTCTTTGTGTTGAAAAATATCCAATTTCTTTGTCTTGTCTTTGTCAGCTCACTGGTGCAAAGTATTGCCCTATTACACTATTATACATTATTTGAAAGACTAAAATAAATCTTGTTTTGAAATAAGCCTTTGTTCCAAAGCTAAGCACTGGTGTGTGGGAGTTTGAGCTGAGAGAAAAAAGAAGGGACACAGAGAGAGACAGGAAACATCCTCCATCGTAGTGTAGAGTCGCTGTGTTTGTGCTTGTTAGAGGTGAAAAGGAAAAGACAGTGGGAGAGAGACAAAGGGAAAAAGAGGAGAGGGAGGAGAGAGAGGAAAGTGAGAGAGCAAAAGAGGGCGAAAGGAAGGAAGGTTGAGGTGAAAGGCAAAAAGAGGGAGAGGAGGGGAGGAAGGAAGGAAGAGGGAGAGAGACAAATCAAAACTAGAGAGAGAAGAGAAAAGTAACCCCCCATGAGGCTCAGAGCTATGGTTTGTGCTGAGAATGTCCAGTGACTGGCCTTCTGACTGTACTTTGTAAATATCAAAACTTCAATTAAAAGCACACCAATGATAAAGCTGGGGCAACCGCCAAAAAAGCTGTGGACTTGTTAACAATCTGAAAATGATGATTGACCATTATAATGAGTGACTCATATTAGAGACCAGACAATCCGATCCAATATTGGCACTGGGTTCCGATCCAGATGTAATTCACTCATTGGATATCGGACGAATGTCACAACTCCATGTACCGATCCAGATTCCACAGTCTAATGGTTTTATAGCCCTCTGGCGCTAACACCACTGGAGCTGGTAGCCGAGGATGCTAACACTACATGCAGGGCTCGACATTAACACTTGCCCATGGCAAGTACACTCTCTGATGAGGCAAGAGAAAAATAAATGTTATGTTTAATGTAACGTTTTCTGAAATAAACTGCGTACTGTGACGCTGAAGCGGAGCTTTTCCAGCTGAGTTGCAGCTGAGTCTGTCTCACCAGCAAGTGTTGAACAGCACTGATGAGAAAAATCTGACATACTGACACTACAGAAGTTAACTCTGGAGTCTAGGATGTCGTGTATGACATAATGTTGTTAAATAGCTCCAAAATGCTCTTCAAATAAAACAGAGCCTGAAAGAGAAGCAGAATGCTAATAATAGCTAATTATAATAATTATAATAATAATAAAAAAAAAGAGCTCTGTTGCTATCAGTATCAACATCGACAGATATCCAAATTCTGGATATCGGATCAGAACTGGAAAAAGTGGAACGGTGCATCTCTAGTATCTCTAGGATCTTCAGTTTAATACACGTTAAATGTTGTAGTTTATCTTTTGTTCTATATCAACCCAGCTCAAATATTTGATTGAAATCATTTATTGATTAAAAAAAACAAGATGGTTCCTCCCTGACCCTTACCGGTATATACACCACTGTTGGCAGATAGTACACACACAAACACAGTGGGAGCCACTTCATTTTCTCAGTTCTTTTAATATAGGACAGACAGGACAGAGGTTTTCATTGAGCTTTTAGCAGCATTATACTCAGTATAATGTCAAACCAGTCCAGTCCTTTTGACCCTGTAGTGCCAGCCAGTGAAGGCTCCATGTGAATGGAATGGAACAAAATAGGTTGTTTCTCTAGTAAAATGCACACACGCATGCACGCACACGCACGCACACACACACACACGCACACACACACACACACACACGCACACACACACGCACACACACCAACATGCAGCTTTAAATAGCACCATTCCTGCATGCAGTTTGGATTGGAGAGCTAATCAGTAAACTGTCAGGGACAGATAGAAAAGCCCAGATTGAGAGAGGAGAGAGAGACAGACAGGGAGAACATTATACAGAGAGAGGGGGGTGAGGCAGAAGGTTGGAGACTAGCAGAGATGTACAGTAAGTGTGTCTCTCATTTGTCCCCTTGCTGTCTGCATTGTAAATGTCTCTCTTGTATTAATTAGCATATGTATGGAAATATTATAGTAACCTTTTCACTGGCCCATATATTGGTAGTGTTATTATTATTAGTGTTGGTACCCTTATTGTGCCACTGTGTGTGTGCCTACGTGTGTGTGTGTGTGTGTGTGTGTCAGAGAAGAAGAGACAATAAGAAATGGAGAAGTATTTATTTGTGTTTGATTCCGTGCTGTTCACAGTGTCATAATGTGCCTGTGTGCACAGACCCGTGTGTGTGTAATTCATCAGACTTCAATGTCAAAAAGCTCTCTCCAATTAATTTTCTTGTGGAGAGCAGAGAGCCCTTTGAGCGTGTGTGTGTGTGCGTGTGTGTCAGTGCTGCATATTGTTAATAAGCAGCCCAGTCGAGAGTAGAATATTTCACATTTGTAAGTTGTGGTGGCAGCACAGCCAGCAGACACCACTGAGTCTGGAGGAACAGGAAGGCCATTTCCTTATTTATCACATTGAGGCCGGTGCCTGCTAGTATGCCACTATTCTTTGTAATTATGGAGAGAATGTCCTCTACTTGGGGACAGAATCAGGCCCAGAATGAATAGGGGTCTGAAAGCCTGACAGTGCATCTTACATCTAATATACAGTACAAGCTCAATACATATGAGAAGAATATCAGCTTGGTTGTTATCCAATGGCTGCTGGCTTTGCAACATTTTCAATAAACTTTATTGTGAGGCATGTCATAGGATTCCACTGATTTTATATATGTTTCTATCCTTTAATTCTGTGGCTAAAGCATTGACACACATGCTGAATCAGGATGAAACAAAACACACCACGTACACCTATTCATACATAACTTGTTCCCATACTTGTCGTATGTGTTGTGTACATTGACACTCTAAGTCATTCCACATTTTGTCATGGGTACATTTGAGGTTTTACTGTGGCATTCTACAGTGGAGCCATCGAGCCTACCCTGAAATAAGGAACGCCTCTGCAAATGTGAGAAGGAAATGAGAAGTGGCAATATATCACAGTGATGTTTTCAATTAGTGAGACTATTGGTTTTACACCATCGTCTAATAATTACATTGATTAGTTGTATAACTTTGTTAAAGATATCCTCCATGCATGTGTAAAGGCAGACATAAAAATTCTCAAAAGTGTGTCTGACATGGGTTTTTGCAGGGGGTAAAAAAAAGTACAATTACCACAGAATGCTGAAAATGGAACCTATTCCTTCTCCCTCATTAAAAATTCCGGAATATATGACTATACAGATATTTTTAATGTCACAAGTTGAACTGCTGGACACAAGATGTCTCCTCCTTCACTGTAAAGTCCATTCTCAGTGTATGTGCACTGGAGGCTTCAAGTTTCCACATCTCACTTGTGTATGCTGAATATTGGACCAGGATTGGCTTCCAAACTATTTGTCACAAATTATGCTCGTAGGCCCGCCTCTTAAAATCAGATTTTCAATAAGCTCAAAGAAAATTGTTACTTTCAGCCATGAATGTGAAAACAGCCTTAGTGTCAGACTCAGAATCATTCTAGGAACGAGTAGAAAAACAGTTTTGACCGGAGGGGGACTTTAACTTTAAGCTCAGGAGCTAAAGCAATTTATACAGTGATGAAGCAATTCAGTAGAGAGCACCCAAGTCTGTTCAACAAGCTTTTGTAATTCAATGCAATCGCTCATTAACCTTTTCTTTCATCTGTATTCCTCTAATAAGGTTCATTTTATCAGTAAGGTTGTCACAATAACGGAAATTTAAACTTCAATACAATAAAAAAACAATAATTGATACCTCTTTCCATATGACAGCAGAAACAAAAAGTCTTAGGCACAGAAAATTTGATAATATTTTTATTTATTAACCACCTGCACACAGTGCTGGTACAGAAAAAGTCACTGAACACATACCAACCAATTTCTAATAATGTTAATCTGTGTCGCCTTAGGTTGAAAATCTGATTGGAGATCTGTTTTGTTTTTTTGTTGTTTTTTTATTTCGGCACTTTTAATACTATAATGGCAATATTTGAAAGTCTTTTTTATGATTATTTTTTAGGACTTTGTCTCCTTTGTCTCTGTCTCTACCTGAATATTAGCTGGCTAAATGTGTATAGTGGGATTGTTCATGCCCTCTGGTCTATTTCATACACACACACACACACACACACACGCTCGGAGCCCTGTCATACATCACAGCTTAAAGGCTTATAGAGTTGCTACTCTAGTATCTTGTCAGTTTTCTGACTCATGACAAGGTTTTCAATTTTCACCTTTTCACCTGAGTGCGCTTTACAGCTCTGGCTCTCTCTTTCTTTCATCACCCTCCTCTCATTTCCTGCCTCGGTCTTTGTGACTGTGCTTCTTCATGAGAAAAGAGGTAATATGTGTGTTACTAAAGTGGCAGACACACATTATCGGCCTGACTTGTGATTTTAGCATCAACACTAATCCGACCAAGTTGGACCAAATGTTACACAGTCTGGACCACCAATGTTTGGTGCTTTTGAATTATAATGTGTTGCATTCTGATCGGCCCGTTGTTCCCATCAAGATCCCTTTAAACACTTGTTCATACAGTGGCACCTGCAATATAATAAATCTGAATCTCATTGTGTGTGATGATTCACTTTTGTTTTATTACTATTTTGTGTTCTAGTGGGATTTGAGGTACAGTACTTAAAGGGACAGTTCATCCCAAAATCAAAATACTTATTTGTCCTCTTACTTGCAGTGCTATTTATTCATGTAGATTGTTTTGGTGTTAGTTGCCAAGTTTTGGCTCATCTGCTGTAGAGATGTCTGCCTTCCTTGTTGTGAGCATTTTCATGTAGGAACTATTTTCTTTCCATCTCACCGAGCAGAAGGACGAGAAGCTAGCTAACTAAGCTAGCTAACATTACAGTTCAGCCAAGGAGGATGCCATTAATAGCCCTTTTTACTTGTACACAGAGGTTGCACAACACCGCCGCAATGAAGACCCTTCTCTATAGCAATCAAAAGACAACACAGCAGTAACACAGCTGCGTCGGTGTCCAAAGTGACGCTGTTGCTACCTTCGCTGCCGGCTCAGAGGCAGAATAACAATGACCCCCAATTATGCCGTCATAGCTTTTGTACAGAATGGCGAGGTGCACCAGAGGTGCAACAGTCTCGTCTAGAACAGGCAGTGTAAAATAGGCTAATTAGACTCTCTGTTACAAGCCTCTCGTCCATGTGGAGATTCCCATTTCCTTCGGTGCAGTGACGCAGAGTAGTTTGGTAGAAAGAAAATAGTTCCTACATGAAACTCCTCACAACAAGGTCTGTGGATTATCTTGAGTAACCTGGTCATTGCTGCCATTTAATTCCATTATATTGGAGAGAAGGCAGACATCTCTACAGCCGATACCTCCAAAACTCGGCAACTCACTCAGTGATACAGGTAAGAGGAAAAGTATGTATTTTTGATGAACTGCCCATTTAACTATGGTGTTCATTAACTGTATGCTTTTTTTTTAAGACTGAAAAATCTATATGCTGGTGGAAACCAATTTTACGTTAAATGTTTATACTTTTTAGTCTGTTGTGAGCTTAATTTTTTCCTTTGGTATTTCTCATTCTCAGGGTCGTCATGTCAAGACCGGCCAACTGGCAGCTATCAAAGTCATGGAAGTTACCGAGGTACAAGTGCAATACCTTTAATTTCACACCCACTCTTTTCCTCTTTATCTCTGCCTTCTCTCTCCCCTCCCTCATCTTTGGGGAGTAAATTTTAATTATAAATGTAAAACTTTAAATGTAATTAATCTCAACATTGCCAGAACTATCTGATAAACATGCTGGTAGTCTAAATTATACATGACATATCTTTTTGTATGCACATGATCCACACATGAGAATAGCACAACAGGCTGATCTGGCTTTTTCTGTGTAGGAGTAAAATGTACAGAGATTGTACATGAGCATATCTCTGGGATTTTAAAGTTCATACAGGGTGTGCACTAAGGTCAGTGGCTCTGGAGGGAGCGTTCTAAAGTCTGAGACAAAACAACCCTGATGATGTCATCATCAGCAAATCTGCATGACGACCTATAGGGTTGTTGGGTTTGAAGGAATCAGAGGGTCTGATGAAAGATGCTGTTGGGTTGTATTATGGGAAATGATTTGATCCAGTGTTATGGAGTTTGACTCATAGAAGGGACCAAAAGCCTGTGACGCCACGATTGTCACTCTTCTGTTTTTAATCTTTCCCCTGTGAGTGTCTGAACTATGTGGAAGTGCAACACTACATCACCAGAGTACTCCTTTAAATTGCATTTTTATTTCTGCTATATAGATCTGCCCTTAGTCTGTAGATTCACTGTAGCCTCCCTTTACAGAAAATATAAGCACCACATTTGTATGTTGTATTTTATGCTCTCATGAAGGTGCCTGACGTCTGTGCATTTGCCACATGTTGTTCATTATCTATATGTGTGATATAGAAGACATGACTCAAGCGCACTTGCTGATGTCATTTTGTTCTAAAAGTTGTTATAGTGTGAGAAGTCTATGAAAAGGATTATCACATAATAGGCAAGACAATACTTCACAAGACAACCGTTCTGGTTTTGTTGGCTCTGTTGGCTCAATACTACAAAATGTTAAATCGCTTAACATTTCGATTTAAAATGTAGCCTGAAGACAGACCAGGAGAAACTGTTGCTAGCATCCAAAGATACAAAAGACGGGAATCAATAGAGACCTAAAATATTAGATGAAATGAGAGAGTGGAATGGAAGACAGAAAAGAGAAAGAGCCTGTCAAGTGACTTTATCTTTAAAGACAGAAGACAGAAATTATTTAATGGAAGTATTTTCTTTGAACAGTTTGCCTTAGAAACAAATGAAACAATATCATGCCATTTTCAGATGTTTCAGACAATTTTAAAATCAATAATTGGACTAAATTAGTTGTTTTTAGCAGTTTGTCTCTTTAGTCTTTTATTAATTCAGGTCTCTCTCCTCTCATGCAGGTAACTTTTTGAATGCATCTTGCATCTGACACCCACCCCCAAAGCATAGACACACAATGAGGATCAAACAAAAATCCTAACCTGACAAAATTAATTACATGAAATAGTTTCTTCTTTCTTACAGTTCTCTCAGTCCCGCCAATATTTCAGTTTTGAGTAGTTTTATTAGATTCCAGGTGAATTTCCTTGATATTATAGTTCAGTTCATTTTGGAGTCTTGGGTAGTTTAGGTAGTTTAACAAAATCTCTCTAATGCTGTATTTTGAATTCTAGTAGTGGGGTTAGCCTTACAGCTATATATGGATTACAGATTACACTTTAACTCTTAGTTTGGGTCTAAAGAGGGACTTTATTTATCTCTGTGTGCTCTGCCCTGCTACAGCTATATTAGGGAGGTGGGAGGACAAACAACAGAGGAATGAGGTTTTATTGAATTAATTATGGTTTACAGATGCAGAGCAACAGAGCGAGCAGAATGGGGCTAAATGTGAGTTAATAGTAGCATGTTGCTGGCAATAATAATGTAACTAAGCAGTCAGGCTGAACTCTGAACAGAAAAGTTATGTCTCAGAAAAATATGCTGACACATACTGTAAATTCTAGTCAGTTAGTTGAATAACCGACCATTTGGTCGACAGATCATTGGCCTCTGTTTTGATAATCAATCAATTGTTTAAGTCATCTTGGGCACACTATTGGCATTGTTCTCAGGAAGGCCTGATGGTTGGTCTGACGGTTGGTGCGTTGGTCAATCCACCACTTAAGTCCACACTGAAAATGCCATTTTGTGATGACAATAATTAATAAATCCTACCGACTTTGGTGATCCCCTGACTTTTCCTCTCAAATTTGTGGTTTTTGGTTCATGTTCCCTTACAGGATCAATTGTAATAACTTTTGTGACTCTTTAACGTTTCATCAGGTCAAAATTGCCACTTTGCCTTTGGCTTATGATCAAATACTTGCAAAATCAATGGCATTCCAACAATCTCAGCTGTACATTCATTAGCATGCTAACATGATAAACTGAAATTGTGAACGTGGTAAACATTGTAAACATGAGCATGTCAGCATTGCCACTGTGTAAATGTTACCTTGTTGATGTTAGCGTGTAGCTCAGAGCACTGCTGTGCAACCTCACAGAGCTGATAGATAGATTAGATAGAGTCTTGGTCATTTAAAAAAAATGCATTTTGTAGACTAAATATTAATTGATTAATTGATCAAATATATATTAATATTACACTGGTTTTAGGTTTCCACATTATACTACATAAATCCACTTATTCCAGGACTGGACACACTGGTTTCTTTTCTGTTGTTGGGAGTTGTGGGTCTGGGTCTTCTGTGTTGCGGATAAATTCTTTAGCAGGGAATGCTTGGCTATTATCTCCCTTCTCTCACTCACTCACACACACACACACACACACACACACACACACACACACACACACACACACACACACACACAGAGTCTACAGACACAGGCAGGAGGCTTTGTGTTTCAGATGGAGGTGAAAGTTCAAACGCGGCCTTGTCATTTTCTCCCCTCCTGTCCCGTGGAGATTTAAAGGAGGTCAGTGACTGGGAGAAGCTCTCTGTTGTTTCCTCTTTTCCAATTAACAGCCACATCCAGCTTCTCCACCTCCACCCTCTCCTCCAGTCCAGTGTAAATTTAGGGGTTCAGTGAATTGGCGAAGTCACAAGTCAATTCTGGATTAATAGTGAGAAAACAAAACCAGCCGCACTCTGTTTCCTCTGCTCTCTCTTTCTGTCCTTGCGTCTTATAACACAGAGCAACCTTAGCTGTTTTGTTGAGAAGTAGCAGTGGATTTAGTAGAATTAAAGTCCAATAGCTGGGTGAAAGGTCATCCAGGGGCTACACAACAATCAGGAGATGCTGCCCATCTGAATGTGAGCGTGTTTGTGTTGTCCGGACTCTGTGGACATAAAAAGGAAAAGTTTTACAAGATGCCACCCTTCAAACTTTGTTGATAAAAAGCTGACAAACAGCTTATACTTCTGATTTAAAGTTGAATTTTTATAGTTAAAAGGAAGAAAAAGAAGGAAGCGAGAATGGAGGTCTGAAGGATGTACACTCAAAACCAAACTGTGACACTTGGTACTACTCTGTAGAACTCTTCAAACGATCTTCATAATGTGTAAAATTCTCTGTTGTGAGTTCAGTTAGTTATTGCAACAGAGAGACATAGCTTATTTCTACCAAGTGTACCAACTTTAAATGCCCCTCAGCCAGTCTGAAATTGATGTTTTCATCATCCAAATATACAGTACATGAGTCTGATTTCTGCTGTATCTGTTGTTATGTTTAGGAGGAAGAGGAGGAGATAAAACTGGAGATCAACATGTTAAAGAGTTATTCCCACCATAGAAACATCGCTACTTATTATGGAGCTTTTATCAAGAGAAGTCCTGCTGGACAGGACCACCAACTCTGGGTTAGTAAACTACTATATCTGCCTTTTTTTTCTGCCAACATTATTGCTACTGAGTCAAAAATAGCTGCAGCCCTTCTAGGTTTATTCTGTAATGATCAGTTATTTCATATTTATATTGTGTGTATTCTTTCAAGATCATTCACCTAATAGTCACAGTTGTTTTGGCCTGTATGTGTCTGTCTAGCTGGTGATGGAGTACTGTGGAGCCGGCTCTGTGACAGACTTGGTGAAGAAGACCAAGGGGAACTGTCTGAAGGAGGACTGGATAGCTTACATCTGTCGTGAGGTGCTCAGGGTAAGGTTGTCATAAAAACACACAGACACTCACCACAGCCTACAAACACACTATAAAACCATGCTTGTATAAGTAGACCCAACAAAGGCACTTGTTGGGTCTGGTGTCAAATAGGCAATTCCATTTTATTTGAACTTGTTTATTGTTATTTTGAAAACTGTCACATTTGAACTTCTGTGTGTGTGTAAACTGACCATTCCTGTAGATTTAACATTATTAATCTGGCTTAGTATAATCTTGTGAACAGGATGGCGCCACTGGTCCCAGAAATATTTTGTAGTCTCCTGAATAAAGCTATATGATATATGATATCTATATGATATAAGCTTTATATTAATGTACAACATTTTTCAACTTCATTTCTGAGAAATTGAACTTTTGTCCATCAGTTTGGTGTCATGGATGACTCTAAATACTACAATACTGACCATCGTTGCATGCAATGTGTAATTCCATCCACTACCATCATCCAAATATTTAAAAAAAATAATAATAATTTTTACATTAGTTTTGGAGTTTCGGGCAAGTCTTCTTATACATAAATTGGAAATGTGCACAAAAAACTTTGAGAGCTTTTGTTTACTTCTATCCTTAGGTTTTTTTAAATTTTTTTATTAAAGAAGCAGTTATGAACTACCAGACACCAAATGTGGCCTGGGTAGAAAATGAACCCCTTTTGCAACTTAAAAGAGAGTGTGTGTGTACAGGATTTAAAGGTGTTCATCCTGAGCGCGCCGACACAAAAGCCTGTCACTGTATGTGGCCGAGCAGCTGAACCCTCAATGTTCAAATAACTCTTAACAATTTACACAATCCCAAGTGAGCTTGTTTCTGAGGTATTATGGTAGAGGCCCTTTATAGTGCCGGTAAAAGCAGAGGCAGTCATTTGTGTGTAGATGCAAGCTAAAGGCTGGAAGAGTCGCTGCTGTTGTATAAGAAACATGATGCTACTTTTAGTGTCGGGTTATTTGCCATTAGATCAAAGAAAAGAAGCCAAACTGACACTGATACTTATTTATTTTCAGGGATCAGTATCTCCCTCATGTTTTTCCCCTTTGACCTTGGGGGAATAATTTATTTATTTTTTCATTTATACACTTTAAAGGCCAGTTTACGGCACATGTCTGTAAGATGTTATGGTTATCATTAGGAAAGATCACAAGGTCCTGAGAAAGACTCCAGGATGTTTGCTCTAGTTGCTGCGTTGGTGTTTGTAGCTCCAGTAACAAACCTACATACACACACACACACACACACACACACACACACACACACACACACACTCTGTCCTCATTGCTGACATTATCAAGGACAAAATGAAAGTGAGATGACTTTTTAGTAGTAAAAAACTTCAGAGACAAAAGGGTTCTGGACTGTTGCCTGTGTTTCTCCTGGCTGCTGTCAGCCATGCTGTCTCCTCATTGTTTCGACTCCACAGCATGCACACACAAACACACACACACACAGTGTCAGACACTAAGCATAGCATGGTGAAGTCATTGTCTGAAATAAGACTCACTTCCTCTGTTTATTTAACCTCCTTTGAAGAAGCTAGAGTACAAACACACACATACACACACTTCAACTGTGCTACTGATTGGTAGCCTGTGTCACTAGGCCACTGGGCTACCTAAAGCAAAGTTATTTAGAATTTTCTTGGAGGGGAAAAACAGTGCAACAAGCTTGAATAGAAGTCTAGTCTTCATTCAGGATTCTTCAACAAAACACACACAATGCTACTACTCTTTTAAACGAGTGTTTGTGTTTGTTTATAGTGATTGTGGTCATCTGACTGTGTCTGTATATGTGCTTGTGTGTGTACATATTTGTTTTTCAGGGTCTTTCCCATCTTCACTCCCATCATGTGATTCACAGAGACATTAAGGGGCAAAATGTTTTGCTCACGGAGAATGCCGAAGTCAAACTGGGTATGACACATCAACACATGCACTGCGGTTTCTCAAGCATATCTGCATGCCTCCGGGCGAAGCTGTAGAACAATAACACAGTCATACATACATACATAAATCGCACTACCACACCAAGAAGCAAAGATTGTGGTTGTTCTCAGATGTGAAATTGCCCTATATTTTTTATGTCTCAGTTGACTTTGGAGTGTCGGCACAGCTCGACAAGACGATCGGTCGAAGGAACACCTTCATCGGTACTCCTTATTGGATGGCCCCGGAGGTCATCGCCTGTGACGAGAACCCTGAGGCCACATATGATTACAGGGTACTTAATTAAACTGGAAAAGTCACGTTTCTGGCAAACATAAGCAGATTTGTAGTCATGTTTTTTGAGATGTTGCAAAAAAACAACAACAGAGAATTAGGGTAGCTCCCACCAAAAATCCATCTTTTTCATGAATATATACATGAGGCATCCAAAAGGAAATCAAACATGAAATAGTGCTGTTAAAGTTCTTATTCTATTCTATAGTTCTATTAATGACATTTAACAACACATGCAAGGAGGAGACAGCAGAGATTGGGATGAACTGTGATTACTGCAATTAGACTGAACTGACCCAAGACTCCATTAACACCTGTCATTTCAAGTGTCTCATGCTTTAAAATCAAATGTGACCTAATACATTTTGTTTACACCCAGAGTCTGCACAACTAGTGTAGTGAATGTAGCATGTTAGCAGAGCAGCAGTAGCTGCTTCAGTCTTCCAACAGAATGCGTTCAGGCTCAGTATTGGCCGCCTGTGTTTTAGCTGTGCTCAACACAGAATCACTGTAGTTACGTACGGAAAACAGGAAGGTGCTTCCAAGTGTGATGCGTAGGCAAAATGCACGGTGTTATGTGTCCTGTTGTCACAAATTGGATGAATAAATGGGAGAAGCAAAGAGTATGCATGTTATTGAATTTCAATCTTTCTGAGATGTTTCCCGGATGCAATTGCATAACTTTTTTGATATGTGATAGCTGTCTGATGCGTGAAGAGAATAGTGTTGAATGGGGCTAAGCCTACATCACCTTATATTCAGTAGAAGAGTTTCTATTACTATTCATAACAGAATTGTATTACTGATAGAAAATCTGTCAAGCTTAAAAACTCTTTCGCGATGCAAAGCAGCTTTCATCCAAACTTTCCACCCGACAGGTTTCGCTTCACTCTACCTGATCAGAAATATCGTAGTTCACAGAAGCATCCTTAAATGGAATCTCAGCTAATTGTATGCTTTTCTGGAAGTAATTAGACATTAAAATCCAGCACAGTAATTCTTGGATCTATGCTCTCACACTATGCACAAACTGATTGACTGTTTGAATATAAAGAGAAAGTCAACAGAACTCGAGGTAATCTTTGTGTGTGCACGGGTCTTAACCATTTCCTGTCTCTCGTTCTCAGAGTGACCTCTGGTCTTTAGGCATCACTGCTTTAGAGATGGCCGAAGGAGCCCCTCGTAAGTTTGAAATAAACCTACACAAAATCATTGATATCAGTGAAAAGTTTGTTTTCTCTGCATGTACAGTATATTCCCACTCAGGGGTCATGTTCCCCTCCCTTTTACAATTCCTGTCTCTTTATGTCCCTCTGTCTTTCATTCTCATCCCTCTATCTGCCTTTCTGTCCTGTCCAGCTTTGTGTGACATGCATCCAATGAGAGCACTGTTTTTGATTCCACGAAACCCTCCACCCAAACTCAAATCAAGGAAATGGTAAGTGTGGGAACACACACACACACACACACACACACACACACACACACACACACACACACACACACACACACACACACAC
>JBBPCS010002020.1:0-14130 GCA_037974645.1 Hollardia meadi
CACACACACACACACACACACACACACACACACACACACACACACACACACACACACACACACACACACACTATGAAGAGAACATCTGTTTGATATTTCATTAAAAAAGACAGACCACTAATGTGATTTTCATAGAATTGTGAGGACAAATTGTTTCTTGATAATGCAATATTTTATTCAGAATTTCATGCTCGAGTTTTGCTGAATAAACTGTCAATCTTAAACAAACAAAAAACAGACAAACAATTCAATCACAATGAATAGCTTCCCATTAATTTTTAAAGCTAGTTTAAGTACAGGCACAAGTATTTGTCTCTCACACCTGTGATGTTCAGCACAGTGTCCTTCACACATCATTTGTTTTCCTTAACACCTTAAACAGCCAATACATTGACTCCCTTTATTTGATTAGCAGTGTCCCACCAACACACACTAAGCTGATCTCAAGTGACTTATAGATTAGAGCTCTATCTACCACCATTTTTTGTCTTACTCAAAGTGTGCATCCATCTCTGGGGAGCATAATCACTGAAGGGTAAATCTTTGTTAGAACTGTGAAACAAATATATTTCCTCGAGGTAGTATTGGCCTCTGTCCTCTGCTATTTTCCTACTCCTTTTATCTTAACCCACGGTTAATGGAAATACCAATTTCCAACACAATATTTCACTTTAATACCAAGGGGGCTTTAAATAAAATGTTTCCAAATCTCCTGAGTTAGAATGGAATACTAATGTTAAAAAGTGAGAGGTTTTTCACCTAATATTTCACCTTTTAGGAATAGGAGCCAAACATTTTATATGTTATGCATCATATGACAATTGAAAAACTTGGTTTAGTACTGTGAGAATAATTTGGGAAACACTGCCCTTTATATTTTATTCAAACCCCTGATTAATAATGCATTATATATTACATGATTAGATAGTGTTTTATGTGTGTGTGTGCGTGTGTGTGTGTGTGTGTGTGTGCGCGCGTGTGCATGCGTCCGTATGTTTAATGGATTTTTTAAAATTGGCTAGAAGAAGTAGACCCCTGACCTATGTCACATCATGGGCACATAAGGACAAAAACACATGAGATAGAGGGTAAAACAGAGGGGTACATGCTGCATATAACTGGTCAAAAACAGTGTTTAAAACGTCCAGTTTGATCAAGTTCGGTCCAACCTTGGAAACATAGGATGACATTCCACCAGAGTCTCAAAGAGCTGAACATCTAGTAAATGAAAAATGTGGTCTACCTGCCAATAAGACTGCAGTGCTTCTGACCTTGGTCCCAAACATTCACCAACCTTGACGTTATTAAATACAGTATAAAGTAAATCTACACTGGTTTTAACAGAACTGGGACAGATGTCCTTAAATGTGGTATCTAAATTCAACTGGCTGCTCCACCATTGTACTAAAGGTACTGTTAGCATAATAACTTGCTCAAAATGACAATGCTTACATACAGCACAAATGTTTTTCGCAGGTTTACCATGTTTACCAGCCTAGATTTGTTAGCATGCTAACATTTGCTAATTAGCACTAAGCACAAAGTACAATAAAGACTGATGGTATTGTCATTAGTTTTGAAAGTATTTGTTCACAAACCAGAAAATTAGACATTTCAATTTTTGAACTAATGATGGTGCTTTGTAAAAAGTCAAAGTTTAATGCAATTAATCCTGTGGGGAACATGAATGTCAATTTCACTTACAATCACAAGTGTGACCCTCATGGACAAATTTAGCGCACAGACTATACTGTCTGATAAATGGTGAACGGAGGCACTGTGACATCTCCCTTTGGTTTGTGGACAATGGTTTTGAAGCCTCAAATTTGGCATTATATGATTATATTTGGCATTTTTTTTGAAAATGTATCCAGAAGTGACCATATTATCACCTGCACTCATATTTTGGTATGCCATTTTGGCTGTTGGAAACACGGCTACTGTAGTTTACAAGCCACGAGAAAAGGTTTTGTTTTAGAGCAGCAGCATGACAATGGCTACCCAGAGACGGAGACTAGAAATCCAAGGTGATAAAGCCTGTAGTTCTTCCTTAACAGCATGTCACTGTACATGTCAAATGACGGCACTAGCGTCGGAGGAAAAAAAGATTTTGCAGCAGGAGAAGTCAGCTTTCTCGGTCAATATAGCATGCTTATAACCATCAAAGCTATATATATCTAATTGACATAGAATGCCACAAATTTTGCTTTAAAGAACACAAACTTTCATAATTGTACAAATTCAAAGTCATGTTCTGGGATTTTGTATTGTAAGCAAACAAGCTTTTCACTTTTTTTTTTTTTTAATTTCATTTTTTTTTTTTTTTTTATACAAGCAGGCTCGAACATTACATAAAGCCTTGAGGCAAATGGTATTGGACTTATTTAATAAAATTGACTTGAATTAACTGATTCAAAGTGACATTTCACACATACAATCTCCAACCCGGTTCACAGTGTGTCTCAATGACGCACAGTGGGGGAAGGCAGCAGCGAAGCACACCTTGGTAGTAACCAGGAGAGGTATGGACTTAAAAACACACATGCGGAGAGATACAAGAGAGATATGAGTCATTCTTTTATTCTGCAGTTACAGTTCATCTCAAAATGTTTGTTTTATCAATATTGTTTACTGAGAGAACAGTTAAATATTAAACAGATTTGCACAGAATAAAAACCATACCACAATTTGGTATGATAGGTGTGAAATTTTTGTTTCACCAGGCCTTGAAAAATAGTTGTGACTTACTAGCTTTTTCCAATGCTTTCAATGGTATGTCACTTTCGAAGAAGATGGAGGTTTGTCAGTTGGAGATAACTTACCAGTAGTCATCACATGGCCTAAGTATTCAACCTAGGCCAGAATAAAATTGGGGTAAAAATGGAAAAGGTCAGAGAAGGGTTGAAAGTGGACTTTTTTTTTTGTTTTTAGATAAGTATGTTGGTCAAACAAGGGCCAAAAACTAATTCACCTGAAACAAAAAGCTTTTTAACCTCTGGGCATCAAGACAAATCAAATGGGTGGTCCAGCTCCACCAATCTGGACCTAATGGTCAGGTTAGGGTTAGGGTTAGGTAAGGGTTAAGGCGTGAGGCTGGACCTAGAGCAGCCTCTTTATCAGAGGGCAAAGTAATTTCCCACTAAAACACAGAAAAGAGACAGTCTTACTCTTGCCTTACTGCACACAAGCAGTAACATAATCAATGCAAAGTGCATGATGGCTGTGCTAAGAAGGATGTGAGGATAACAGAGGATAACAGCACAGATGGAAGGAAAAATGGCACACTGGTAATAGCATTTTCAGCTGTTAAACTGTCATATACAACATCACTAACACAGGGCCTACCTACAGTACCTACTATCATTCTCTGATAGGTGGGATGACATGTAGAAAGTTAATTGTATCTGTATCTTACAAGTCTGAAATTGCAGGGAAGTGGCCAGGGGAACCAAATTGCAAAAAGGCACTTGTCATCAAGTGGGATTTGAACAATGGAGTTCCATTCAAAGACCACAAACCCTCAGATCAGTCAGCCATCATGATGCGTGTGAGGAAACAAAAGATGCGCCAAAAAGAAAAATAAGGCTGTATTACTCATCCTTGTGATGCTAGAATCTCCAGATTGCCTTTTGTTGATAACATCAAGGTAACGCCCACACATTCTCAATGAGGATTTTTGTTTTTTCTCTCACTAATGATTAAACTACTTTGGGCAGCATCCTCTCACACGGACAGAAATTCAAAGTTGTCATGTCAGGTAGACCTGCTTTTAGTAAAGTGCGATCGCAATTCCACACACTCTCAGGATTGCCTTGATATTTACTTTTGGTCAGTGCCAGATGCTTCCCTCCCCACTGTAATCTTGTCAGCTTGGCCGCTGGTGGTAACAACATGCAGAAAGTCAGTAGATGGTTTACCGGTGCATGATCTAAGATGCGGGAGTCATCATATCATCTGAAATTATCATGAAGACGTACTGCTGATGATAGAGTTCAATTTGAGAGGTATCAATTTTCTGAGGCTGTAAAGAGGTCCTTCAAGGTAACGGCTCTATGTTAACCTGCGTTTGTATTCTCCACAGTTTGTGGTGGAATAACATTGCTTTTTCCACTTCAGGGAACACAGGGGACTTTTGATAGATGGTGCTCGTGTGTAGGCAAAAACAAAAGGCCTGCACGCACATATACACACACAAACACACAAACAGAGGAGCAGACACAGACAGGAGCTTTTAGTGACTGAAGCACTCTGCTTTTCCAGGAATGCGTGGATGAAACAGCACTTCAGTGTTAACCTTGAAGCATTGAGCAGTGCTGCCTTTAAAGTATGCGAGAACCCAGAAGGACCACAAAACAAATTACCGGACATGCACGCTGCAAGTACAATTACCTCCCTTTCCATGAGTAATCATTCATAGTTTGTGTTGACAGAATATTAAAGAGGGGAGTGAAAGAGGATAGAAAAATTGTACATTCATCACTCCATCCTCTTGTCAGAATCTATTTTCCCTTGCTTTGTGGGCCACTGCCTTTATGAATGACATCCAAGTGAACAGACTTACACTTAGAGATTCGTTTCGGTGGGTTCAGTGGCAGGTGGGAGGGGTTGACTATCATTTGTAGGCCTACAACAACATAGTCAGGTAGTTAGAGAAGTCAAAAAGTGTACACAAGCATACTTTGATTCTGCAAAACGAAGTAGCCTACTCCCAATGTCTTTTATTTGATGTGTATATGACGACTGGAACATACTGTTTCTGTCAAGTCAAAAAGTAAATATAAAGTGTGTCAACATGGTGTCCCAAGTCCAAGATCCCATCACAGAGAGCCAAAGATCAGGCGTGAGCCCCCACATCTAGGTCTATCACAATCAGACAACAAGATTACAGAAGACACCAAATCAGTCTCTTATCTTTCTGAAAATGTCTCATATCAGATGTGAATACAGGTGTGTTCACTTCTTCACTTTTACCTGAAGAAGACCGTCTGTGGTGAAACATTTTATCATGTCCACATGAAATAAAAGTAGTTTGTCTCTTTTCAATGGTATAATTTGGTCTCTACTTTGTCTGTCTCTCATCATCATGCTACATCAGTGAACATGACTGGTTAAACGCTCGCCGTTAGCTTAAATATTTGCAGGAAACAACAGTGTTGACATCATGTCAAAGACATCTCTGTATTGTGTTGCTGATATATCTACTGAAGTCAGCATGCAGTTTCACAAGCTCGCTTCGCATTTAGTCTGATAAGTAAACAAAAACAAGAAAGGAAATATTGTTACACCTATTTTCCTTATTAAACAGAAAAATACAACTGTTTCCCTCTGTAAGACAAAGTTTCTCTCTTTTACCGAACTAAGACTAGCTTAATTGCCTTCTTAACTCATAAATTAAATAAAATTCACCAAAACCGTCTTGATTTGTCTTTCCACAATCACCTCTGGTCTGGTCAAATTAAATCCTCAATTCAACGACTGTATCTCTCTGTTCTGCCGCTTCACCTCTCTCCTGTCCCCGCCTGCTATGTCTCGTCATCCCTGAAGTCATAGTCCTCATCGGAGCAGTTGTAAATCACCTCTATACTGTATCCCCTGTCCTCACACTGGCCTCCACTGGTCTCGAAGACAGGGACATCATCGTAGTCTGGTGTTCAGCCATTTGAGTTGCAGAGATAGCTTGACCTGAGCTCCGTTGCCCGCTGTGACTCGCCCTTGGATATGAGGTAGCGATCTGGGCAGACTTCAGTCAGTGAAGTCACAATGCCAATAGCTCCACCACTAACTGAGCTAACATCCAAAAATAATTTCAGCCCAAGATAACTACAGCAGACAGGAGATAGCTTCAAATTCTTGCACCTTTAACACAATAGATACTCTAAGGCCTGCTTTCTGTGAGCTCGGTGTCAGCACAGTTCTCTGATGTACTTCACTGTTCACTGACAATCCGTAAAAATGCTGCTTTGTCACGTTCTGCGCCCTAGCCCATCTGAACTTGAAAAAACTACTTTGGAGGGAGCAAAGGCGTAAGTTACCATGAGAAAAGGGCATGTGTAGCAAGACAGAGAGCGTGAGATTTGTGTCAATTGTGCGAGTCTCACGCTCAATGCATGAGGGCTGGCAGCCGTGCTGTATACATGCAGAGCATGAGGTGTCTTGCCAACAGCACTATGATCTTTTTACAGAATTATTTGACAGATGTTTTCCTCTATCATGATTACCAGTGGAAAAACACTTTCCATTGTGATGCTGCAGTTGCTTCTCCATTTCATTTGATCTTATTTTCTGGATTACAGAGTTAGGGGGGAATACAAAGATACTCAACATACTGACAGATTAAAAAAAAAAAAGCAGCATGAGCTTTGATGTCCCACATGATAAAATTCCATCTAATATCAATATGGTTTTCATTACACAGATAAGAACATGAGGTGGTCTTGGGTTAAAATTTTACCAGTAGAGTTAGAAACATTGAAAAGACAGACGGTGCACGAAACACTGGCAAGAAGAGATATTTGGCTCATTTAACATTAGCCTATCGAAATTAAGCAGTTGCTGCTATTTACATCACAGACTAAGCCATGAATCTACTAGATTGAATTCAATAAGAATACCTGAAATTAAACAATTCAGAAACACAATGTATTATGTGTGAAAGAAGACTGCTCTACATCTGATTTACCAATTTTACCCTTGGGGACGATAAAGTTTTCTTTAGTTTAGGACTTATTCTCTAATATGTCTGTTTTTTTTCTGTCTTCATTCTTAGCTCAGATTTGTTATAGCACAGTTTAGGATTGGTTTCATTTTCTTTTCAACCTGCAGCGTCAGATAGCGGCACAAAACCTTAAAATCCAGGTTCACCTATCAAATGACCAGACTTACCTTGCAAGTCCCACATCTCCTTGGCAGGAGTTGTCATCCTTGAGCAGGTAGTTGACCCTGGGTTGCCCCTCTCTGCTCCTCAAGCCTCCCTGAGGTAGCTCTTGTCTGTAATTCACGTTCTTATCTCTTCAGTGCATACAGTGAGGTAGACCGCACAGACACAGGTCGCAGGACCAATCGCATCCACACATCTGAGTGAATTATTCAAATTGCCAAGAGCAAGAGGTGCATACAACCTTTTCCTGTTGCGTGAGCGAAATGGTTGGTCAGGCAGCAGTCACTGCAGATCAGACACTCATTCAGATTGGACAAAAATGTAATTTGTTCTCCTATCTGATTTATTGAAATGGTTGTAATAGTGACTTGGTAATGACCCTAGTGTCCATCTTGCGCCTGTGTGAGTTAATGAAATCACAATGAACAGCGGATCATGTGGCCTAAATGGATTACATAGATCATATTTATTCCCACGATTGTAATAAAGTGCATGTACGTGTGGAGGTGTTGACATAACGCAGCAGAAAAAAGACAGGGAACAGCAGCACTGTCTGAACATCACAAATACCAGAGCTAAAGGTAACAGGGTGGAAATCAATTACACGGTTGACTAACCTAATTGATATCCACCTCAGCATGAAGATAGATAGCACCCAGAGTAACATTAAGACAGAAGCTTTCCTGTGAAAAAGAATGTTTTTTTGCACAGCACCCAAATAATTTGAAAATGAACACAGAAAATGCTAGTTAAGCATATCTTAAGTAGTTTTGTAAAGCCATCATCACAGTGAGAGTTTTCTAAACCCTCATTTACTCTTGAGTTATATCAGTGCTCAGACTTGACAGAAAATAAGACAGCCATATGGTATCAGCAGCTTCACTGCTGCAAAGCTGAAAGTTGTCTTAAAGCCTTAACTTACTGAAGGTGAGTGGGTGATACAGCAACATTGGTTTATCAGTGATGCTTCCTGACTGATGACAGAACGACACGATCAAGGAAATATGTCAATATGTCAATAATCAAGTGTATTTGCAGGTTAAGAGTCTGAGCCATGAGTTTGATTAACAGATACTTATTTGGGCTTTTTCAACAAAATATAGATGTGTTTCAGACTCATGAACTCAAGTACTCAGAGTTATTAGTTTACAGTGACAATGTTGGGAGGTTAATCACTTGCAATTTTCAGTAATCTCTGAAACAACCGACCTTAGGTTTAACACAGAAGTGCAAAAGGAGGCTTCTCATTTTTAGTCGATGATTTTTCTGAAATCACTACTGTCGCTATTGGAGTTTAACAGATTTAGCTCTCTGCTGTAAGCTAACGATGACGGCCAATTTTTCAATCGTTATATGCTGATACAAGAAAAGAGAAATATATTTACTTTTCAAGTTGCACTTTCGACCAGTATTTCAATCGATGCAGATATCTGGGTCTTCTCAGCCAAGACACGCCTACACACAAGGCAGATAACATAGAGACAAATACTCTGAAGCAACCTCACTTTAAAGGTTCTATATTTATATCTTTAACTGCTAAAAACCAAAACCAGCCATTATAATTCTCTATTTAAAGGCACCAGACTCTGTGGACAAAAGCAGTAATTTTACCTTGCAGATCATTGCAAAACGCACTTAATTCAAACTCAACAGAAACAAAATAAAACTCACCACAACTATCGGTTAGTCTTTCCACTGTTCCAATAATTGCCAACTCTGATTGGGTCTAAATAAACCCTTAATTCACTGAAATAGGTTTGAAGATATTCTGGCTGCACATGCTGTTTTCCCCCCACTGTACATTAATAACGTATTCAGCTTGGTGCGGAGCTATTTCTTTGATCTGCAGAGTGACTCGATTCCATGTATGAATTATTAGCCTAGCTAAAACATAAAGTAAAATATGTTTTAGGTGACTAAAGTTTGATGGTTTTAATTAAATGCGAATGCCTTCGGCTGAATATTTTGAACTGCACTCTGCCATCTCGCTTTTACAATGCTGTGTGGGAGGTCATTTCTAAGTGTCTCTTTAGGGAGCGCCAACAATTTCACAGGGTACTCCCATGCATTAACATGCAGAACATGTCGGCCAGACTGGCCACAAAAACAAAAATCAGAGAAGCCTAGATTACGACACACACAGAAAGACTTCATTTTCTGCTCAGGACGCCAATACTCCACTATATCTTTACACAGCAAATAATTGTCTGCTGCTCTGTTAATGTTCAAAATCTCATATATAGAACCTTAAAGATTTAATTGAGAGCTGTGCATTTCTAGAAAAAATCCTGGACGTCATGCATTGCAGGCACATCACTGTAGCCTAGCAGCAGCAGGCATCTACAGGGACTTATGGTTTGGGATTACAGCAGAACACAGACGTTGTTCTGAAGCAGCCAAGAAGAGCAGTCAGTGAATGAAAAGACAATACACCAGCTGGAGTGTAAAATATGGAAAGCTATCTCATGACTATTGTAGGAACCATATGATGGCATGGCCGAGGTAAGTTTATCGTCACATACTTTTCAAATACCTCGTGTAAATATTCCTGTTTGACTCACATGGTTTCTGAAGGGAATATTCAAGTCATCTTTCAGTCTGGCTGTTATTTTTCTTGCAAATTGACGATTTGAAATCAGCTTATTTAGTTTCTTGTATAGCATGAATATGGCAGACATATTTTAGTCAATAAATTATGTAAATACACGTGTAACTACACTTGTGGGTGCTTCTGTTTTCAATGGATGAGTTGGAGACATTTTTTTTTTTTTTAACCAGGCAATGTTTTGATCAGGGCCAATCAGCATAATGCCAAATGCCAGAAAAATACTGCCTAGTATTCCCATGACTTCTGTTCATATTGGACCATTCTGCAGATCATGATGTACGTCCAGTGCCTACAGTGTGCCCTTTATGGAACAAACACGAAAATAAATGGTGTTGAGCTTGGACTTGTGGATGGGCGTTTGCACTTCTTTTTAAAGTATAACTACAATCTTTTATTCATCTTTACCAAGTGGGCCAGAACAAACCTTCTCCCGCGTCAGGTTGAAGTAGCCACAAGAACCCTCAACATGGCTCTCAGGCCCAGAGGGCACTCAAGGCATTCCTGAGGGAATTCATGGCTCAGGTTGGAGGCTGGAGGGCTGGAGGTTGCAATTTCAATCCAGTAGACACTCACAAAAAAGATAGTAATGAACTTTCTCTGATGCCCCTGGTAATCACACACTCACAAAGCATGCGTGCTGTAATTACATATGTTAAAACCCATATGAAACACAATGTAAATGTGAAAGAATGTGATAAACTAACAACAAAAAAAAGCCATGAAATCTCAGCCCTTTGGATATACAAAAATATCAAGGACAAACTGGTAGGTCCTACACATAAACAGGACAAAGACCCACATCACTCTAAACCAACCCACGTGCCATGTACGGTATCTTTAACAGACACTCCTGAATAGCGTCCCCAATAAAGCAAACACTGCAGGCCACACCTGTACCCACTGTGGAAAATGATATGTTGTTGAAACAGAGAACACAAACAGAGAACAAGACTCACCCAAGACCAATATATGAAAAGTCAGGGCTTCCACGGTCCTCAACACAAGTCCACAGCCTAGAAAACCTACAATTCCAGGACGTGCAAAGCAATATCAACTGGTCCAGGGAACATGAATGTCTGTACCAAACGTGATGACAATCGATTCACTCGTTGTCAAGCTTTTTCACTCAAAACAACAAATGTCAGCCTCCGGGTGTTGCTGGGAACCATGGCTATTTATACCAGATTGAAAGGACATTCATAATAGTTGTCAAGACAATTCACAAAAAAAGTCAACCTCATGGTTTGGTTTAGTTTAATTTATTTTTTCAGAGTGTCATACACCAAAAGGTGCCCAGCCTGCATGGACTTACAAGACACTAAAACATAACAAAACAACAGTAGAACACCAAGTGCTTTTCATTTTCGACCTCTCCCAGATCACACAGGTGACACTTTCTATTCTCTGGAATTGAGTGAAAACATCCAGTTTCAATTGCTAGAGGCAAAACACCCCATGTCAACTGGGCACAGACAGACAAACTTGTAAATAATTTAAAAAAAATCACTATTAAACCTGACCAAAATCTATCGTTTTGCTGAGTGACAGGGCTGAAAAATGAGGCCCATGAAGAGTTCAGTCGGACAAGTCATGTTAAATATACATATTTCTAGAGCAGGTTAGAAAACCAATAAAAATATTGATATAAACACAAAATCAAAAGATAAAAAAAATAGGATATAGGACAAATGCGACTGCAGCAAAGACTAATTTGCATGAGAGGGAGACACAGGGAGAGTGTGGCTTGTTTTGATTGCACATGTGTACAGTATATCACTGCCTGTGTGTGCCCACACACTCAACAGCATATCCACTAATCACATTCAGTCAGCCAACAATAGGAGCACAGACTGAAGGAGAAGAAAGTGAAGCACGGGCTGCAGGTTGCAAGCTGTGCTGATTTCAGCTCTGGAGTGTGGATTTGAAAACTGTCGAGTCTGAATCAAGGACAAGAAGCTTGTTCCAGAGGTAGGAGGCCCTACAGGTAAACACTGTGCCCCCCACCAGTTATATAGATTTCCTTGCGATCCTGCAACCTGAGAGTGCAGTCAGGCTTACAGGCAGTGAGTCAATCAAGTCATACAGTATATTGAGGAGCTGGGATGCGTAATATCTTGTAGGTTATAGGCTAAGCAGGGGAGCCAGTGAAAACACAGAAACACAGACAAAAGGCAGAGGTTTTATTTTCTGGTTTGCACACATACTGCGACTGAGATTTGATTAGGTTGGATATCGGTGTGTGTGTGTGTCTGTGTGTGTGAGTTAGGGTGGGTGTATGCATAACAGGAGCCAACTGGCAGACAGATCAATTTTTCTAGATTGAAAAATTACATGGCATACGGTGGCTTCTCATTTAGTTGACACTGCTGCATATTGCTTACTGTAACATTTTCAGTCTCATCCATGCAAGTGTTGTGTTTTCTGTATTTTTACATTGTCAGAATATCACAGCTGATTTGCATGGTGCCAATTGGCCAGATTTGGAAACTGAGTTGTTTGTGTTTCCAATCACATTAGTAGGGCAGACATTATTTTCAGATTTTGTAATATTTAGTTGTTCAATTGTCATCAGTTTATTTTCACACTTGAAGTATTTACAGCTTGACCAATCAAATCAGAGGCATCGCCTCAGGCACAGGGAAACTATATCTGATACTGCTGAGTAATACTGACTGATTTCAGATGAAACAAAATCTTCCTTAAGTACATATAATACCTCATTTAAAAGCAGTTATAATTTTGGAACCCAACTAGATATGTTCTGCTTATTTGCTTCCTTTCTAACTTTTTCTGAATTTTGTGTGTAACCAAAAACGTCTTCTCAGACAGCTTTCAGTGCACAAGACTGCTGTGTTTCCAAGGCCTTTAATCAAAACTTTCATTTACTGTCAGACTGATTAATTCCACTGTCATCGTGTTTTGCTTGAAAAGCATACCCGCAGTACAATTCTACCTCATAACAAACACTTTTTGCCCTTACTGGCATCACAAATACAGAAAGCAGGTCTAGACACTCAATTGAAAATTAATTCCTGGATTATCAATGGCAATTCAGCGGCTGCTTAAAGGCAAGGCTTTAGCCAAAGTTTTTCTGTATTTTGTCGTTCAGGGTGAGCTGATGGATGATTAGGGTAGTGTGATTAGCCTTTATAGAAATGGCTATTGCCTGAATTTGACTAAAATAACCAATAATACAATTTTTGCTCATATTGTAAGAAGGGAGGGCAGCTAATGGAGTCCAGGAGCAAACGAATATATGAGCACTACCAAAATTGATTGAATCGGAGTGACAAGCGCGAGATATAAATGGCAAGAGAAAGTCTAATGCACATTACGTTATTAACAACAACACCTTTAGAGCAGACTAATTAGATGGTGTGGTGTCAACAATGAGGCAGAACACCAATGTGAAACTTTGTTCAGTCTGCTTTTGACACAAATGCCTCCTGAAATGAGCTGTCAGGTTCAGTGACATGCAATAACTCCCAAAGTAACAGTCTGCTCTCAAAGCTGGTTACAAAACCAGCCAGAAAGTAGCACATTCTCAACAAAAATAGATGTATGGGTGCGGTTAATAATTAATGAAAGTCAACACTCTCCTATTTAATGAGGCTTCGGCACAGTGTTTGTGTCACAGGCCAAACAATTCATCTTGTTCTTTATTCCAGTGTCCTTCATTCATTTTGTCTTCCGTTTTACATTAGAAAAACGTCTGCAGAACAGCAGTTAAGCAATTACTGTATCATTACACAAGCCGAGCCATAAACTATGATCATACCCTCAGTGTTTGGGATTGAAAACTGTGAAAGTGAATGGAGATTTGTGCTGTACACATTACAGCTGAGCTGAGTGACACTGGAACTTTGTATTTGAAGAAGACATAAGAATATTAGTGCTCAATGCCGAGTGTAGCTTTTGCCTCCAGAATAAACAACTGCACTACCTGGTGGACAGATATAAACAGGGTTAAAACCACAGTTTAAGTCATGCGTTAGTTGATTGAACAATTAGTTGATGGACAGAAAATCAATTGGCAACAATATTTATTAATATGTCTTAACATTCTCTAGTTCCACTGTCTCAAATGTGAGGATTTTTGAATAAATTGAAAAATAATGGGTGGATTAACTAAATGGAGCAACTGTAAGTCACCCAAACCCATAAGTCACCGACACCCAGGGCCGCCCATAAGGGGGGAAAACGGGGAAAGCTATCTAGGGCCCACCTGCTAGGGGGGCCCCAAGGACACCAACAATAATCATGTTCGTCCTAACATAAGCAATGATAACCACATTTTATTTTAAACTGAAATACTAAACCACAAAAACAAACATTTTATTTAGCTATAATTGCTTTCGTAAAATTTAGCCCGTTTAATCATTTTCCTACAATTGTAGGGTTTGATTAGCTCAATATTAGGTAAATATGACGTTAATAAGAACTATTAAACATGACCACTTTAATTATTCATCCGGCGATATCATTTCATAGTCAGCATAATAAAACCTCTTGTTGATCAGGCAAGAGTGTTTAACGCACTTTGGGGAAAGAATTAATTATTAATTATCAATTATCAATTCAAGTAGAAATCAAAGTAACAAAGGATCAGTACACCCATAAAGTGACTGAATGTAATCCTACAGAA
>JBBPCS010002021.1:0-14130 GCA_037974645.1 Hollardia meadi
AGATTTGGATCTGGGGCATTTTGAGGCCAGGTGGACGCCTTAAGCTCTTTGTCACGTTCCTCGGGCTGTTCCTGTGCGGTTTTTGTGGTGTGGTAGCACACATTGTCCTTCTGGGGGACCAATGTCATCGGGGTGTGCAGGTGACATGGGGGGTTGTGCTTGATCTGCAAGGGTGTTTGGGCGGATGGTTTGTGTCAATTGGCATCCACATGAATATCAGGATCCAGGGTTTCCCAGCAGAATATTGCACTGTAGCTAGATGATCAATGTTATTCATTTCAACTGTCAGTGGTTTTAATATTGTGGCTGATCGGTGTAAGTACTTGCATAACTTATAGAGTCTTTAAGTCAGTGCAGGTCAGTGGAAATTTGTGCACAGACATGCATACAATTCAATATAGACTGAATGTATGGAGGACAAAGTTTCCAATCACAGTTGAGTATTGAATAAATATTTACTTTGGTTTAACTGGAGCCATTCCTTCAAGGAAGTTCATATTTTCCTACCAACATTTACAAAGTTACACAGTTCTTTTGAGGAAACATCTGGGAATTTTTTAGGGGATCATAAAGCATGACTGGAATGGAATGTGCAATTAGTAATTATTAGCAATAAACCGTTTGGTAAGTGTATTAAACTTGTTAGCCTGTTATATGAAGTGTAGATGTGCGTTGTCATGTGCCTCGGGTGGATGCAAACCAGGCAACTCTTCAGCCAAATGCAGCGTTACTTCCTCACCTTGTTTTCAAGGTTGTCAAGGTACCCTGAGAAAGCCTCTGCCGAGGATTTTGAACCTGAACAAAGTGTGCATTGACTGACCAGGTTGAGTTTACTGCAGTCAAAGCAATGTTGTGTACAACCAACTGCTTTTGACTTAATAAATGTATATTTTCATATTACATCCGTTTTTAGAATCTAACATGAAATGACCTAAAATTCTGTTAAAAGAAACATTAAGTCATCTCTGAGAATTATGGACCTCTACTGACAATTGAGAGGAAGTACAACACAAATTACTATTATTATGATTTAGCTTAAAGGTAACCTGTTGAGCTTTTGACCACTAGAGGCGCTATAGAGCAGTATGTGAGACTCAGATTGACGTTATTCCACGGATTGACAGTTGGTGGCAATAATAGGCCAAGAAACGTACCAATGCTCCTGCATGGAGGCAGGGAAGAAGAGAAGAGTCCTATCTTGCAAACATGCAGGCACATTTTGGTAATATTTTTGTTTCATAAGGGAGTAAAGATTCAGATGTGAGTTATTACTGCATCAGGAGCACTAACACTCTAGCTGGACGTGCTGTCTTATCTCCTGTTATCTTTTGTTCTTTTCACAGCGAAGCGGCTAAAGAAAGGCATGGCAACAGCCAAACAGAGACTTGGAAAGATTTTAAAGATCCATCGAAATGGAAAGCTCCTCCTGTAGCGCGCAGCGGACTGCTGTAGGACTGGGAATTCATGAGCTGGGTCCCATCCCAACCTCAACCCCTCTTCACTGATTTAAAGCCAACAAAGGAAAGAAAAAAAAGAGAGAGAAAAATCATGCATTTTTCAATTTCTAAGAAGAACATCACTCAAATAGGTTTTTGCCTCTACTTATACTTTATAACTTTCAGATATTAAAGTGTACAGAACCTACTATAAATATTTTTTAAGAGAACATGTCTCATTTTACTACAGCTGTCAGTTTATCAGGGGTTGCTAAAACATGAAGTAGAAGTACATTGCAGTCATTCCAAGATTTGTGAAAGTATCCCTTGCATGTATTCAGTTGCATGTGTGCTTGGGTCAGGGGTTTGGGGGATTTTACACATTAATTCCTACTATATGGATGCAGCTTATCATTGATGACCGACAGTTTGAAATGGAAAACATTCACCTCCTTTTTTTTTTTTCTTTTCTTTTCCTTTTGACTGGAGTCGACACGAGCATTTATCTCTTTATGGTAACACTTTACTGTTTTGCAGAGCACTATCAGCGGTGATATTTATTTATTTGTGTCGAGTCAGAGATGGGAACAACTGTAAAGCACAAATTGTATGGAACAGCAGCGGTGTCAGGATGTTTCTCACACCTATAGGCTAACATAGGACTGAAAGGTAACACGGAGGCCTGCTGAACAGGACTCGGTGTGTTTGGACACGAAAAGCATAGGACTTCGGACACGACGTGGGACTTGATAGGTAATGATAAGCCTCATCCATGTCAGGTCTGCAGTTACATGGGGATACTTTCTCTCTTCTTTTGCTTTCACAGGCAGCACCAACAACCAAGACTCATCTCTGCATTTTTACGGCTTCACACAGTACAGTATATAGAATGTAGCTTGTACATAGCCTTTTAAATTACTACTTTTTGTATCCTTTCCCCTTAAGGCTTAATTCTACATTTTTACCACTTTTTCTAATTATGAATAAATGAATAAATATATATATATGGATATACAGTATAGTCCTAATTTTTTTTAAACTTTTTTTTTTAATAGCAAAGACTCACTTTTACCTTTTTTTTCCCTTTTTTTTAACTTTGTTAGATTTAAAGGTGTTGCCTGGAAAACAACTGAAGAATCAATACATTTTATTGTCATATGGCCTTACATACACAAAGCTAATTGTATTGTGATTCTGTTTGAACAAGAGACGAAGCTTTGAGGAAAAATTATGTAAAAATGAAAAAAAAAAAACCACTTAAAGTTTCTATGACCAGCCTCTTGTTCGAGTTCTAGTATCCTAAAGGGTTTTGGAATTATTTTACTAGCACCTTGTGAAGTGTTTATGTGTCGGTGATGTAATTTATTAATGTTTGTAGCTTTTTTATACTTGTACAATTCTTAAGAGTTTTTTTTTTTTTTTTTTGAATATTTCATCAACTTGTGAAATTACCCTGAGCAGACAAGTTTTGTTTTTCCTTGTCTTATTTGTGTTTTTGGGATGTGTGTGTTTGGGGGGGGCATCACAGACATTTGACACACTAGAATCTTCATTAGCAAGCTTTTTTTTAATCTCCATCCTGTCTTCACTCAATGTTAATGTTATCATGATATCATGGTCAACATTTCCGATGTGACATGTTATTATTATTGTTAATATTAAAGCTATAAACAACTGCGTCCACGCCTCCATCACACCGTTTTCATGTTGGTCAGACCATTTTAAATACAGTTTAAAGTGCTGTACTCTCTAGCAGCAGTGTTTCAGCCGCACATGTAAACCATGCGTCCACCTCTCATAAACAGTATGAGTTGCGCTCCGATCAAACTCTGTCAGTGGGACATATGTTCAGGTTTTTATTTGTACATATGTGAGTTGCTTTGTTGTGGTTTATTTTTGTATGTCCGACCTATTAAATGCATCCACTGTGCCAGGACAGTGAATGATACCTGTTGTAGCCGTCTTCCCTTACTGTTATTTACAGTACTAGTAAGTATTTACAATCCTTTTTGACCTGAATCTATATTTTTCTGTATTTAGACAATTCTGTTTGAGCTCCTGGCTCACTTTTTTTAAGACATCGAGAAATGGCAAATTCTGAGGAACAAACATATTGTTGTTGAATGATATGATTGTCAGCCTTGTTTACTTTTGCAATACAGTTACTGTGGAAAATCTACTTTGTAATGTGTTCCTCTCCCACTTGCAATGTGACGGCTTCTGTGGTGACGACTAAACATGTTTTTCCTGCTTCACATTGTCATGCTTTGTAGTTGCATCAAATCCAGCATCACACTCATCATAAACTGATCTGACTTCTTTAAAAAAAAAAAAAAAGCCCTCAGCTTCTGGACTCAGTTGAGCAGCTGCTTTAGCCAAGTCATTAATTAAAACCAAGCCAAAGTCAACACCATTAAAAATGTATTAACGTACAAGTGCTCTCAAGTAGTCAGACTCTTCTTACTCGAGGAGGCCCTTTCACCGTCCTGACCAGGTGTTGCAATGTCTAAATACCAGATTCACAGGAGTTAATTCTGGATCTGCTCAGTCAAGAAACAAATTTTTTCCTCCTGTTTGCTTTTACTGCCTGTTCTTAAATCTGTTTTAGTTCTTCAGCAGCACCAATCTGCACCACTAGATGGAGTCCAAAAAAACATATGAATGAAACAACTGATGCATGTTTTTAATGCAATGTAGTTCAAGCAGACCACAGATGCAGTTGTGTTTTGGCTTGATCTGCATATTTAGACTTATTGACCATTCAGTAAGGTTTTAGTACACCTTCTAATTCTCTCCAGAGTTTTCTTTTTAAATCTCAATTACATCCAGATTTTGCAGGAACATTTTTGTCTCCAACGAAAATAAGTCAATTAACTCTTACTTTGTGCAATTAAAGACTGATTACACAAACAGGGAAGTTATGTGAAGGCCTTCATCCATTATGCAGCTTGTTTGCCATTGTTTTAATCCTGGCCTAATAACACATCTGGACATTTCACAAAAATAAAACACATGCACTGATCTTCATGGGAGTCTGCGTTTCCCCACGCTGATGTTTTATTTCATTTCTCAATCAGGTGTGTGTGTGTGTTTGTGTGTGTGAATGAGATGTGGGGGTGCAGTGAAGCCGCGCGGCTGTTAAAGGTCGCGACCCTGTTTCCACCCTGGTTAGCATCAAAGTGAGTTGTTATTGTTAGCTAATTGTTAACACAAGAACGTGAAGTGCTCCGACATCAGCAAATGAAACAATCACATAATTTGTCCTCTCAGGATCATTTTCACACACTGACATGAAACAAAGCTCGCACTGGGGTGAAAGTGGGCCCAAACCACTGTAGACATGGATTTACCATCAGACTGTTTTCAGTGGAGTTAAAGATAAAGATCTTAATGTGGCAGGAAGCCAAACTACAATCAAAGGTGAATAAAACAATAGCTTAAAAAAGAACTTTTGCAAAGTCTTCATACTGTAGCAAAAACGGAAATTTAATTGACATTTAAAGTTTTGTGTGTTTTTTTTCAAGTTTGTACTAACTTCCAATGGTTTTACATATTTTATTTCTTAATATAAGCAGTTGGTAAGATTATTTGGACAAAAAGTGAGTGTAACAGGCAAAAGTAAACTCAAAGACAGTTAGTGCAAACAAAAAATCTTCATCTCATCGAGGACAATCTGTCTATTTCCAAGGTCTAAAAAACACTTTATTTATTCTAAATGAGTGAACAAAATGGCCAGGAAGAATATTTCCTGTGGAATGTACCAAAATGCATTTACTCAAGTAGGAATTTAAGGTAATTGTACTTTACTTGAGTATTTCCATTTTGTACAGCTTCAAACATCTACTATCTCAGAGGTAAATAATTGTAATCTGTAAATTAACTGAAGCTGTCAGGGAAATACAGTGGAGTAAAAAGTACAATTCCTGTCCAGTGAAACGCATGTATCTCCAGATGTGTTGATTTTGAACATTTGTGATAAACTGAAGGATGAAGTGTTCCTTTATAAAATTCCCTTCTTCTTTAGCTAAATAAACTCTTTAAAAACCCTCTTGGATCAGCTGGAAAATGCATCGTCACAAAGCTGAAAACAGGACTGTTTTTCCTGAGCCCAGGAAACCTTTTAGAGATACGTGGTTCTCACAGGACAGTAACGCTACAAACATATGATGATCTTATAGAATATAATACATTGCTGTAGATTCAATTACACAACAGTATATAAAGTAGTTCAAATGAGTTCAACCTTAAACATGTACAGCAGTAAAATGCAACATAATGCAGCAGTAATATTAATCTATAAACATCAGATTTAACAGTAAAACACTAACAGGGCATATTTTACTGCACCATGAGTACTTTTACTTTTCATACTTTAAGTACATTGTGCTGATAGTACTCATATGCTTTCACTTAAGTAAGGTTTTGAAGAATGTTGACAGAGTGGTATTAGTACTTTTACGTAAGAAAAGGACCTGAACACTTATCCCACAACTGAATATTTCAATCTCTTGTCAATATAAATAAATTTGTCCAAAGAATATTAGAAATGAGGCACAGTGCTGCACAAGAATAAAGTGAACTCATGTGGGTTTTTAGAAAGTACCTGAAACAAGTTGATTGGAATTGTATTACATTAAACAGGTTGCACTATTCTTGCTGCACTGGCAGATTTTTCGCTTGTGAGAAAGAAAAACATATTTTAAGGAGATTTTGGTGCCTCAAAATAGAGAAAGTATGTAATAAAAAACGATGAAAAATGCCCTCCATATCTAGTTTGCTCATCCCAGTTTTGGTCCCTGAGCACTTTCTCCCCTCCTGCCTTGTTTCTTTGTCAGCTCCATCGGTGCAGTTGGTCCCCTGGAAAGGGCAAGTGGGATCACAATTTAAATGTCAGTGTACTAAAAACAATGCCTGCAGAGTGTTACAGTCTAACTGCATTCATGGCCATGCTGCACTCGCTTAGTGATCACAGATGTGAATTGGCTGCCCTCGGTCGCTTTGAAAACCCTCCGGTCCTGTACGAGAGTCCCAAGTGGTCAAGAGAAACGTGTCATGTGAGAGATGTCTTAATTACACAGGAATGTCAGGTTAAGTTTTGCCTTTGTGTGGCCGTGCAATGATGCAAGTAGCTAAAAGAATTTTTTTTCTTTTTTTTCTTTTTTTTTTTACACATCCCCCATTTTCTCGGCCTTTTATTCATCCCATTCTTCTGAGTTCAGGCCTGTCATTAATAATAATGCGCGGTGATTCCTCTGCCAACAGATTGGTAAAGCTACAGAGATCTGCAACTGTGCGCGGCCCCCGGAGCGATCTGCTCACAAAAGAGGCTTAGGTTGCCTGTTTTTGCGGCGGTGATGAAAAGTGGCAGACTTGAGGTTTGTGTTTCTCTGCAGTTGTTGGGAGCTGCTCCCCTTTGCGTGGATTAACTGCTCTGTCAGCCAACAGGAACTCCTCTGCTGGTGTTTCACTGGGAACCCAAACGTGCAGAGAGATGTCTGGCTTCTGACGACAGCCCTTTCCCTGTGTGTTTTGGTTTGCTTCCCAAAATGTATCAATGAAATTACTCTTTAAAGGATTTCTAATATTTTTTTTGATTTGCTTTGGAGTCAGCAGGTCACTTTTGCCTGAACAGGTGACATGTAGTGGGATCAGACTTTTTTGTACAAATGGTAAATGTTTTCTATTTGAGGGCTTAAAGATCCTTCAGTAATGTGAGAGGAAGCTAAAACTCAAAAACCATCGTTAAACAAAACACAGCGTTGCCTCAGCATAAAAACGAACGTTCCGACAGCTTGAGAAGTGCAAGCAAACGTTGGCCAGTTTCAAGACAAACACAGAGGCTCTGTTTTAAGGTGGCGTGTTTCCTTAACCTTTGGCAGGCCTTTAATTTTGGAACTGGAAAACAGCACTTCATCGTTAATTTTTGACACAGATCAAGGAAATGACTGTCACGAGTGAAGCGAGAGCCCACCCAAAGGAGAGCATTATTAATGTGAGCGTGATCAAGGCCTCGCTGGAAAGCTTGTTTTATTCACTGACTGCTCATGGGACAGCTGCAGTGGCACAGACAGTCACAGTAGAGCAGATAGGATTTTTGCTTAATTTATTTAATCTTATCAATAGCACATCAAAGTTTTGTTATGTTTAGATGTATACCATAAAGACTTTTCTGCCCTATAATGCTAAAACATACCTACATATTCAAATGTAAGAAATATATTATGTGATCATGATCAAATTTGACCAGGATCTCACTTTTATGACATTTGTTTTACCATATAAATATATTAAACCATGAAAAAGACCGTGTAAAATTTGCAGTAGGATTACAAAGGCCTACTGCATTACTTTCTGATGAGACATTCACATGATGTTTACAGAATGGAAAAACATCCCATCATTCCCACTTTGCGCGATAGTTGGTTACAACCATTGACATAAATAAAGATGGACGACACGCCTCCACTTCCTCCCACTGTACCAAAATGAAGCCAAAATATCCAGGATATGAGTGCTGCCATCTTGTGCTGGTGACGTCATTTGGAACCAGAGTCTGCGCAGTAGTCTGGTGTCGTGGTATCACTGAACACTTGAACATAGATCAGCGTGATAAGAACTACCTGAAATGACAGAAACCATCTTTGGGAAAAAAATTATTTAAGGTGTACTTTCAAATTTTTATTTTGGCCCATGTCCTACCTGATATAATTGAGGAGGAGTTTATGACCTATATTGCATCCTACCACCAGGGGGCGATTGAGATGTTTTGGCTTCACTTTTTGGGAGCTCTCATGTCGTCCATCTTTATATACAGTAAATGGTTATAACCACTGTTATCCTTTAAGTCAGTTTATAGTATAGCCTAGCTAGGCCTTTACATACTGTATCTATAGCAGAGTTTTAGATACAAATATGGTGTTTATCTGCTGTAGATGAATTGAGTGAATAAGAGTTCATTAAGTGTTTTATTTTGACGTAACTGCCAGCTTTGCAGCCATTTTGCTGCCATTTTTTCGACACTACTTTAGTTTTTACGAAGTCTGAAAAAAACATTTTGGTTGCAGTCAAATTCTGGATATCTGTGACTTGGAATTATAGCTACTTAGTGAACATGAATATCGCCTTCTGTCTGAACGACATGAACATGGAATAATCCCTGCCAAGAGACAACCAACTCGTCAGCAAGGTAGCTAGCTTGCACAATAGCCATAACTAGCTAATGTATTTTTCTAAGCTAGCTACATTTGTCCTATAGCTTGATTAGCAGAGTGGCAGTAACTGCAATCTCATCCTTTGACTCCTGAATGTAAAATTCATATTTGAATGTATTAACTTCATGATTAAGTTATTATATCTATTTCAGAATAATTCTATTCTATCACAGATGGGAGATGGATGACTGATACAGAAAAAAAGGACATTTAATAAGTGCAAATCTTTTAGAACAAGCTAGTTCAAAAGGACAGCAAAGCAGAAAGAACACTGAAGAATGTCCACTTTTCTTGCATGTGCTTTGTAATACATATTTATATAGCTGCAGCACATTAACATCTTTCCACAAAACCTTGAAAGTAAATTACTCTTTCATTTCCTGCCCTTTTCTAATTAACAGGCCTCCTGTATCTTTTTCATTTCACATTATTTGTATTTTAGTATCAAACTCCAACCGCTGGCTCAGCCTCAGGACACATGTAGCTGCACACAGTAAATAAATGTGATGATTTCAGGGTTGAACACAGCTTTTGGGAGAGTGTGTTTTACTCAGGGGAAAGAGAAAATGAGTGAGTGAAGTGTTTTACACTGTCATTGCACCAAGGCCTCCTGACATAAACATCTATGATCTGCGCTTTGTGATAGATCTCTGCAAACAGAGAGGTTAAACAACAGATGCAACATATTTAACTCTCCAACACACAAACACAAACATCTGTTAGCATAGTTGAGCAGTTATCCAGTTAGGATTTTTGTTTATAAGAACCAGCTCAACCAGCGTAAGTACATTAAGATTGGTAAATCTGTTAGTATACTGACATTATCTTTAATGGTAGCAGAAGTAGTGATGGTGGTCACATAAAATTTCAGATGTGTTAGCCATAACAGTGTGAGTGATAAAATCCACCCAACACATTTGTTAAGCTTATTTTAGAACATATAACTAACAAGAAACTGCAGTACACAAATGAAACATATGTTTTACAGAAATGAAATGTTTTTAAAAGGCATATTTTTTGACAACCTGTTGACATTAATGATGAAAACAGAAAGACAAATAAATATAGAAAGATGGAGCAGACATTACTAAAAGACTATTTTAGCTGTTAAAAAAGTATTCATTTAATGTTTAGTTTTACTTAATTAGCTGGGCATAATTAGCAAATATTTGATGAGCTGTATTTAAATACATTTGAATTTTGTATTTCTTATCTCCAATTTTTTTAAAATCTCAAATAAAGCATTTTTTGTTGTTTTTGTGTTGCTTTTTAGTTAGTTAGTTTTTTAAATTATAAGTAAATAATAATAGTAAAGTTAACTGTTACATTTGCTGTCAGTGTTATATTTTTTGATAAGTCAATTTTTCAAGTGTATGTGTTGCTAAGTCCATAGCATATGGGTCAGGGTTATAATAACCAAATTTAAGGGATTCTTATCAAAATTGTTATGTGTCCCATGTAGAAAAAAAATCCAACAAAATGCTGGCCAATAATTCATCTAATTTTTTGAAAATTTTAAAAAATCTGTTTTGGCCTTGAGTCGAGCTGTAATAGTAATAATCTAATAGCAGTGGCATTAACAGTAATAATAAAGAATATTCCTGACAAATGTTACTTGTATTGCTGTCATAACAGTTATCATAGTGGCTCTGATTTCATTGTGGATGACGTGGAAATAAATTACACTCAGCTGGCACTGGGAGTCTCCCAAGTACAATTACTCTGTTTACACGCAGTAGTAGGGGAGGGAAATTGCTTTTGAAAGCGCTCTTTAGGGTCATGGTTTTGTTGCTGTGTATAAGCCCAATGTTTACCAGAGTATTTTAAGGAAACTCAAAGCCGCTCCACGCATCGACAAGTGGCTTAAACGGCTGCACAAAGGGCCCGTTTTTAGCCCAACTGAAGCAGACGCTCACCTAATCCTGTGGAGAGGCTCCTGTGACGGGCCCCCGCCGTCAAAGGCTTCCTTAACAAGGTGATGAAGTCACTTGAGCACTGAGTAAACAAACAAACAATCCAAAATCATTGGCTGCATTTCCTGGACTCAGTTCCCTAAACAACTGCACGCACAATGCATCTCCCGGCGGTGCATTAAAAGCTGCTGTGTGGTCATCTGTGTGTAATTATTCGTCATTCGACTTGGGAATTCCAATGACGTGCTGCACTGGTGAGGCAGCATTACCCCGATCTGAAACAAGTGGGGTTTATTTTTGAACCTCTGCTTTTTCTCCACGGCCAGATTGCCCTGAGAGATTGGCTTTCTTCGGGCTGTGTAACAGATACCATCTAAATCATTAGGGCTCATTCATTGCCATGTGCCACTCTGTGGCTCAGGTTCCTGCGACCCCGAGGTCAAGCGGCTGAGAGCTCCCTGACCTCCAGCACTTCCTCTGAATATTAACAGGGTAGTTATGCAGTCAAAAGCCCTGATATAGAACATTGGTTCATTTAGATAATAACCAATCAGGCGGAGCGGCGAGGAGTGCAGAGATCTCCACAGGATGGCTGGGCCTTTATGTGGCTTACTGAGGGCATAATGACAGCAAACAGAGGAAGCGTAGGCCTCTCTGGCTGGAATTATGCAGTCACATGCCTGCTGGCTGCAATGAAGACGAATGTTGTGCAGTTATCTCGCAGACAGAGCAGAGTTTAAAGGCCACCATGGTGGAGGTGGTATTTACCATGCAACCTAAAAAAAAAAATTCAAATGATTTTTAAAGAATTTGCATGATGACTTAAAATGATTGTGGTGAGTCTTTAGCAGCTGTTTAACTGTCTCGTATGAGCAGGAATGATCCAAACTGTAGTATACACCAAAATCATTCATGACCAATTACAACTAACTGGTGTTAAACCTCCATCTGACAGGCCTGCATTCACTGAAGGGTCTTTTAATATTTTTGATTAGGACAATTAAATTGGAAGTTATCTAGTTAAAACAATCTTGGTCTCATCTTGCCTTCATGACTCCCACAGTGTCCGTGAGTGTGTTTGACTGCTGAGCAGCGGCTGTTCATCCACAGCCACGCTATCAGGCCTTTAATCAGTAAAACATCGCTGTGTGTTTTGTGGAGCTGAAATGGAGCGTGGCAGCCGCTGGAGGCTCTCAGGAGATGGACGGCAGCCACATTGTCACCCCTTCCTGCTTAATTGTCCGTGTGCTGGAGGAGCAGAGATTTGAGGGATGAGGCTGCAGTTATCGTCAGTGGTGGGCGAATGGTTGATGAGAAGTGCCAGAGAGCAGACAAAAAGAGAAGAAGCTGTTCTTTTTGTGCAGACGCTGCAAAGACTATTTATAACTAACAAGTCAATTAGTCATCTTTCTTTGTAAATTACCAGCGGATTAAGGAAATCCCATGTGATGTTTCTACTGTTTTAGAATTGTCTAGGAATTAGTATTGATGTCTTGGAACAAGACAGAAAATCACAAATCTTGAAAAACTTTTGTTTTCATTGAAAAATCTGGTAAAATAATCTAAAAAATCTCTAAAAATAGGACATTCTTACTTTTAGGAATTTTTGGACCTAATAGACTGAATCTGTGATTCCCAGCAGCAGTCATGATTAGCATGGAAGCAAACAAGAAATTAATCAGTTTTTGTTTTGTCTTACTGTAAATTATTATGCATATTAGTAGTTAACCTTGAAAATCTTTCAAATGAAAGGTAAAAAAGGCACTCTGAGAAGCAACTTAAATAGTTTTTTACCACTTGGGGGCAGCTGTCACCACTATGTAAACTTTTTTGTTGTAACCATCACCTATATACACATCCAGCAGACTCAGTGCAACAGTAACATTTATTTGGAGCTGTATTTCTGGACACTTTCAGCTCTGTTTTGGTCTCCGCCAAGTCTTGCATCAGCTAAATGCTCCACTTGCTAGTCGCTACCATTGTCTCTCTGCCATTTGGTTCTGGGCATGTAGTGTACAGTTGGTTTATCAGAAACAGCTGCTATAGCTGCAGCTGGAAAGCAGTGGATGAGACTAAATCAAACAGTAAAGTTGTCGGCCTGAAAATCAAAACAATGAGCGGAAAGACACTAATGTGTTCCATTAAGCTGAGGGGAACTGTACAGTCGGGATGATTCGCTGTAGGTTCATCACTATAAGACATAAGACAACATAACACAATGTTGTTTAGTGAAGCTTTAATGAACTGTCTACAACACATAGTAGGGATGTAACGATACCAAAAACTCACTGTACGATAATGCCACGGTAAAAAGTCCACGATATGATATTTATCACGACATAAAATTATGACTTGAAAAAATGTCCTTTATTAAATAATAAATCTTGTGTACAGCATTTTTTATTTGTATAAAACTTGTTTTTTCTTTTAACTTAAAGTGCTTCTGCTTTCCTTCTTTAATAAAAGTAGCCAGCCATGACCTAAGCATGTACAAAAACTGGCATGAATTGTCGTTGGCAATGAATTATTGAACTATGTACAATTGCAAAACAATGCAGCAGTCAGTAGCAATCCTTTTATAAAATAAAACAAAATAATAAAACAAAATATTACAGCAGCAGCTGGATCTTTTAAACAAATGAGTAGCACCCCCTAATGCTACTACCTACCTACCTAGTAGGCTAGGCAGGCATTTATTTTAAAGTGCCAAAAACATTAAGTCAAGTCTGACAGTCAGTCACAGACTGAAACAGGGACATCCAGTGTTTGTTTTTTTACCTACTCTATGCACAGAAAGTAGGCATTTTCTTAGTGCCACTGCATCTCACATATCAAACAACAAACATGGAAATAAAATAATCAGACCCTGCAACAAAATAAATCAAGTTCCACTTTATAGTTTTTCATGTATATCAACTCAAACAAACAAAGAAAAAAAAGTCAACTCAAACTCAACTTTTTTTTGAGGAATATGAGCATGTCCACATTTGCTGGTAGAAGCTGGGATCTTTGGGTGTTAACAATGTCCCCTGCTGTAGAAAAAACTCTCTCGCTCTGTACTGAGGTTGCTGGGACAGAGAGATATGCTTTGGCCATGGGTGACAGCAGTGGGTAAAACCATGCATTGTCTCTCCACCACTTGAGGGGACAGTCAGACAGTAAAATAGAGGTCTCTTTGCGGTACAAGTCAATTTCAGCCTCGATCCCATAGTTGGGCTGTGTGCCATCCACTCCTTCAGTGAAAGAATCCCCAAGCAGATCTTCGAGTGCTGTCTTTTTGGTAGGAGGAGATTGTTTCTCCTCAGCTCCATGTGCTGTGTGTGGCAGGCCATCACCAGGTCCAGGCTGTCCAGCTGCATGTGTGGGGCTGCCAGGTGCTGCTCCTTCCCCTTCTGTTACACTAGGGTTCTGTAGAAGCAGAGGTAGAAAAAACTTCCTAAATGTCTCATCTTGTTTCTTTTCACAAAAGCAACAGACTCTCTCTCTCTCTCTTTCTCTCTCTCTCTCTCTCTCGCTCTCTCTCTCTCTCTCTCTCTCTCTCTCTCTCTCTCTCTCTCTCTCTCTCTCTCT
>JBBPCS010002022.1:0-14125 GCA_037974645.1 Hollardia meadi
TAACTTTTAGTTGCCACTATATGAGCTCACCTTGTCTCACATCCTCAGTAACATCAGGAGATGATGAGGGACCTGCCACTGCTCCACTCTCTGTGGCTGTTTCTGAAACTGAGGGCCATGTGTTTCATGATATTAAGCTTTGCTAGGTATTTTATTTATTTGATAGATATAATGTCATATGACACTGTAAGTATAATGCTGATTAATTTATGATATTGATTAATTCATGTTATACAATGCAATTATGCTCCTTGCTGGCTGCCTTCAATCTAAACAACTGTTATTAGCTTAAACCATTCTTAAGCCGTTGTGCTCACCTTTCAAAGAAATCGGATAGGAGTTGTTTTCTCTCAGCTTGCTTTTTTTCTCTTTCCTTTCTTTCTTTTCTTTTTTGTGACCCCGATTTCCCTGCACAACACAGCAGCATGTCAGGTAGCCCGAACCTGAGCCGAACCCGAACATAACTTCTAAATTCTTATCCGAACCCGGCCCGACGGGTCCCGTCGGGCTTGAGTCGGGTATTCACACTCTAGCTGCGTTACTGTTTTTACTGAAATCCTCGTGCAGGGGTGGACTAAACCATTTTGCGCCTTCTGTAAGGGGTGACAGTGAGCCTCCACTATTTTTTTTATATACAAAGTTCAGTCACTCAAACGTTTTATTCAGCCAATTTAAAGTTACTTACGACATTAATTAGGCCTACTTAGAAATAAAAAATTACAAACAAAAAGCAACTTTTCATCCCAGGCTTTTCGAGGGCCCTCTCCCCATTGGGGCCCTGGGTACTCAGTCCCACTTTTCCCCCCACTACGACGCCCCTGTCTAGAACCAGACAAGTTGGTGAGTGTTGAAGATATTTTATTCTGTACATTTTTCTTGAGTAACCATATAAAAAACATGAGCTAAATCAAGCTTGCGGAGTTAGAATAATGATTCTACTGCAGTGTGTATGGTGGAATGACAAGACAAAGTCATCCGTTTGCATAAATTAGTCTCTCGTTAAAATTTCTAATACTAATATCATGTTTACTAACAGTGAAACTATAAAACTAACAATTAACTTACCCTATTATGTAAGTAAATTTTGACCAATAGGGGACAGGAAGAAACACAGAACGCGTGAATTTTAGACGAGAAGAGGCGTCCGCACGAGATGAGCATGCTCCAGTTTGAGTTTAAAAAATGTTGTTTATCTTGGGGGGTTTGTTTCTGTTGGTACATCTGCTCGCTAGTTTTAGTTAATGTCTGTACAGTTGGTGCATTGGCTGTTTATTGTAAATAAACACAAATGGTCCAACTTTTTGCAAATGACACAAGGCAAAACTTTACTTGTCTCTCTGTCTGAACACCTCTGACACATTCTGCAGACACACAGCAGCATGCACATCAGCATGAGGAGAGCATTACCCATTGAGTCCAGCAGAGGCCAGAGCCTGTGTGAAATAGAACCTCAAATGTGCATAAAAACACAGAGGACATTACATGGGTTAAGGTTCCAAAAAAACCAGCAAAATATGGTCATTAAATTAAGTCGAGAAAAAAGAGTTTCCAGCTCAAATTCCTCTTGGGAAAATTATGGCTGTGGGCGGTGAAAAAACTATTCCTGAATTCTATGATTTTCAACAAAATTTATGAAAAATTAGGCACCCTGTCTGGTCAGTAGCCTGGTACAAATGTGTTTGATTGAATAAATATGAAATAGGGTGTTCTCTAGGAAACTCTACCCAAGCAAGTCAATGTTAAAAATACATATATGAATTTAAAAACAGAGCAATATTATGAATGTAAGACAGGACTGAGGGCAAGGAAGGGCTAAACTGAGTGTGTGGTAATTTGCAGTTTTGAAAAGGAAATTGATGTGGAGAATCTTTGAAAGGTGAGACAGACAGGCAGTGAGAGTCAGACAGACTATATGAGACAGAGAGACAGATGGGTGCATGTTAAATGTAAGGATGTGAGTGAGATATGACAGGCTGGGGAGAAAGAATGTGGTGCAGCATGGAGAGATGAAAGAGGGTGTGAGGGATAAAAAGAGAATAAAACTATGCGAGGGAGGATAGGTACAAGGTAGAGAAAGATGAGCAGAAGTTATGCGAAGAATAGGTGAATGTCTGTGGAAATATAAAAACGATCAGAAAGAACGAAGGGGGGTGGGACAGAGAGAGAAACAAAACGACTAAATATATTCAGCAATTGATATTATTTATTTTTCACATCACATTTGGGTGATTTTAGTCAATATTGTTTTAGTTTTTCTCATGAATTAATTAAATGCCAAAAATCCAGACAAAACAAATGTATAATTTTCTTGTCAGCTTTTCTTCATTTAGAATAAAAAAATAAAATAAAACGGATAATAAATGAAAATGTGTCTAAATTACAGACATTTTTGATGACCTTGATTTTGTTGCATCACTAACAGACATTTGGGAAAAAATACATGTATTTTTTATTAGCAATTCTATTTACTGTTTGGTTTCAATGTAACATATATCTATTTATAGTAATGTTGCTAGACAGGCCCAGAATACTATTCAAATCTTGACTTAAGATATAAACAGAATTGTATGTATACAGTTGGCTACCAGAACAACTTGGCAGACCCTAACAATATGCCTACATTGGGTTATGATCAGTTTCCTTTTCGCTTTAATCTATTGTTGGCCAAACACATGGGATGATTTGTCCAAAAAATGTCATCTCAATCAGTCACACAGTCAGACTGGAAGCAGGGTGGCTTAAAGTGAGAGGGACTCAAATCCAGGCTTTTTCATCGTTCTGCCTGTCAGATTGTCTGTAAGGGTGCTGTCCACTTTCTGAAATACAACCATAATAATCCCGTGTCTACATTCATTTTTTGCACTTCAGTTTCAATTGGATTTGAATAATAACCTACTGTTATAAATTTTTGCATTTTCACAATAATTCAAATAGAAAACATGATCATGGTACAAGACCTAACTTCAGGCAGTTTGATAAAAAGACATTTTCTGCAGATTTGACCGTCTATGAAAACTGAGAGGTAAACATGGGATGAATTTATACTCAAACGGATTCAGTCCATGTTCTTTTTGTAATAACAACTCTGTAATTTATGTTTGTTTTAGCGTAGTTTGATTGAAAAAAAAGATAATCCAATGAATTATTATTGTGTTGTTGAGTCTTAGCACATACCATATGCACATGAGCTCTGAAAATGTCTCTCTAGTCTGCATCAGTGTTTACTCTGGACAAAGTACCGATACAAGAATGTGAAAATACTCCACAAATAAGTCTTGCATTGAAAATCCTATCAAAGTTTTAAATATTATCGACAAATCTATATAAAATATCAAAAGTTAAAGTTGTCATTCTGCAATAAAATGTCTTGTGATGAATAAAGGATAATGTGTCGCATGACTGCATAAATTGTGAATACTAATGCAACATTGTGTAAATAGCATTTTGTTGCAGCTGTTGTAGCTGATCATTGTGGAGTTAGTTTTGACTACTTTGTGAACAATTTAAGTAGATAGTTTGTCCTGTGGTTTCCAGTTATTAATAACTTTAAAAAATAACTTAAACAAAATAACATAAAAATTGCATTCAGTAGTCCTCCTTCCACCTTCTCTTTTCCCCTCTCTGACACTTGAACACACATCGTTAGTTTGAGAAAGTAAAAAAGAGTTAATGCCTTTAATGAAGGGTTACTTGTTCTGCTGCTATTGAACAACAAGGAACAGGGTTTGGAACAATTAATCTGTTTAGTCAGCCTGGATCTTCCCACTACTGAGGGCTGGGGAAAGAAAAAACAGAAAAAGACTGCTGCTCCCACCAGCAGGATCAACACCCTGGAAAGCGCTACGGAGCTCAGATTTGTCTCTGTTTCTTTTTCTCATGGCTGAGAAGACACACAGACTGCAGCGTGGCTCTAGTGCCGCCTCATGGCCAGGCCACACAGGCTGCGTGGAACCTTTTGCTTTCCATTTCGGCACCCATATTACCAGGTTAGAGCAGCCACACTGCCCGTGAGCAGCGCAGCTCCAGTGAACGTCATCTAGAGATTTATGGTCTTCCATTTTTGTTCCGTGGCATGCACACAGTTATGTGTGAATGTCTGAATGATAAAAATGAAGACTGGGTTAACTGAGCTGTGACCGACTCATGTTACACATGCAATACAATGTGTTGTTAAACATCTGATAGAACCGAAACTGAAAACAATGAGAACATGGTGTTACATTTGTGCCAGGAATTGGTTTTGGACCCGAAAGCAGACACAGAGACAACGAGCAGTTTAGTGAGTTTATTATGAAAGTTACTATAGTGATGGGTGGTAGTGAAGAGGGTCCAGGCAAGTGGAGATCTGAAGCATGTAGTTGAGACTGGTGGGTCAGACTGAAGAGCAGGGTGGCGGGAGAGCATACGGGTCTGCGGTGGCGTATGATCTGTGAGAGCTGGATCACTGAAGTGGCTTGATCTTGTAGTGGAGAATATGGCAGGAGTCCAAGCGTCATGGGCAGGAGGGCCGGAAACTCTCTGGTGATGTGTACTTGGAGGACAGGGGTTCTTATACTGCCAGAGATAAGTTGATTACAGACAGGTGAAGCAGGAGACCAGGTGCAACCAGAGGGAAGCCGCGCCCACGACGATTCACAGAAACACAACACTGAGAGGGGAGGGCAGACAGGAAAACACACAGACACTGAAAAGTACTGAGGTCACGGCTGGAGCCATGACACATGGTTTAGATGACTGATTGACTTGTATAAGTGTTGTCAAATGTAAGACTATATTTTTCATAATTCCGCTCACAGACAGAATGTTTCTTTTTGATCTCGAGCCCTCTTCATATTTTAGAACAAATCTCTTCCTCAATCTCCTTTAAGAAGTAGTGCAAAGGTTGCCAGTTTTCTCGTGGGTGGTTTTATGTGCAATTATTTTAATGTCTTAAAATTAATGTGATTCACTGGTTTTAGAATGTTACATGTTTGTCATGCACATTTAATACATCGCTTCAGATTGGAGGAGACAATACCTCCCTATTCACAAACCCAAAATGCCACAGATGTGGCAGGAGGACGCTACACAAGCATATTATTAACCTTTCTTTAAATGACCCTTTCCAAAACAGTGTTCCAAAGTACTTTACAAGATGAATAAAACTGTAAGAAATCAGTGATAAAATATCTTATTTGCTGCACGAACATGAATGTGCTGATGAAATCTAACTCCAGGCTGTGTTTAAGGAATGCAAAACAGAAGCTGCATCTGTTTCTGTCAAAGTCTATCAAAGTCTGTTTGAGGTCAGTTACAAATGTCAGATTCTGCATGCACTTGTCCCAACCTCAACCCAACTCATTTTCTCCACCTTTGCTCTTTTCCTGTTGTTTTTTTTTCAGGTTTCCCCAAACTGTGACGAGGTTTTGGTGAATGGTAAAGAAATGCGTGGCCGGCAGTCTTTGGTAGTCAACTTCTCATACCTGCACTTATCTGCTCAGCTGCAGCTCACCGTCTGGGTGCCAAAGCTACCTCTTCAGATTGACGTGTCAGACACAGAACTGAGTCAGGTGAAAGGATGGAGGGTGCCGATCATTACTAACAAGAGGTAAATTACCTGTATGATCTTAACGGAACAGCTGAGGGAAACATAGTGGGTGTAAGTGGTATCAGTTAGCATTTTACATAAAACTGACTAAATTCATTTCAATCGCACTACTTGCCTGTCCTCCCTTTCCCTGGCACCTCTCAATATAAAGACAATATAAAACCTACAGTATATACCTCAGACCAGGTAAGACAAACATGAAAGTTTGCTGTAGATATATTGAATTTTTGCAGTGTTCCAGAGTGGGGAGCCAGTGAGTGATAATCTTGTATCATCTCTAGCTTCCACGAGTTAGTCCACCTGAAGTTACGTCTGGAATTGTTGTTTCACTACTTTCTGTTGTTGCTCATCAGCAAACATATTGTCAATACTAACATGTCTGCAATGGGCTAATGTCAGTCAATATATCGTCCCAGATGATTTATTGGTCTAACTGTCTAGGCCAAGAGACAGAAGTTGATTCTGATTACACCATGAAATAAGATAAATATACAGATATGTTTCAAATAAATAGTAAATCAATTTCTGTGTAATGCAAAATAATTTTTTTTCTTTATGTTGTTGTAGCATAGAGAAATCCAAGTGATTATGTTTTAATTGATTGGTTGGGACACAAAGTAGAATGCAGTTTGGAACATGTTGATTTATATAACCCGTGTTTTTTGTTTAATTACACAAATGATATTGAAGTCTCAAAATTAAAATCTTACAGCTAAAAATCTAGCTGTAATGTGGCAACAAGTAGTGTCACATTAGCATTATTGATACCAACAATTACAACAGTAAGGGCCTCCTCTCACATCAAATGTGTCGTATTTAGCAAAAAAGTGGTAGTTGTACTTTGCTAAAGCATGCGTAAAACAGAAACAGCAGAAAATGGTGATTATATCTGAGCTTGAAATAGTGCATATTAAATGGAGCAGTTGAGAGCACATATTGTTCCAGCTCGTCTATGAGTTCATTTGAGGTCAAGGCATGCCTGGCTATACTGATGAAAAATATTATGGCTTTAGCATCATTGCCACTGAATGAGGCATCCGCTTCCTTCAAGACACACACCCATTAACACATGTACTTTCTCAAAAGGCAGACAGTGCAAGGCAGTGTATCAGTGACAGGATGTTGGTGTGCTAGTGTCAGTATTTTATTCAGATAGCCCCCAACCCATGTGTACACAGAGACACACCCACACCTCCATCTCCCCTAACCACTATCTTATTTTGTAAAACAAGCACTGTTAGGCACATAGGCTCACACAGACACATGTATAACTGGGCACTGGGGAGAATGGCTGTAATATTACGTGGGTTGCACACTCAAGGATAGTTAAGGGACACAGAGGTAGTCCCGTGGTTGTGTGTGTGTGTGTGTGTGTGTTCTTGTTTGAATGCCTGCCTGTATGTGGTATTATGTAGATATTACACAAAGGGAGGCAAAGAAGAATGTGTGTTTATTTGTGTGTCTGTCACTAGGGAGTAAGAAAAAGAGGTTTTCTATTTTAGCAGTGATAGTGTATTCAGAGTATTCTCAAATTCTTTTTTTTTTCTTTATTTGGAGTGATTATTCAGCCTCCTCAGCTGTGGAACTACACTAGTTACACTATATATATATATATATATATATATATATATACTGTATATATAATATAAATTGTGCTATATTAGGAGACAGTGGAACAGTGGAGACAAATAAAAAAGACACAGCTAGGAATAAACTCGTGAAAGGTCAACCCTGCATCAAAATCAAGTTTATTTGTAGAGTTCAGGAATACATTGGTTACTGACGAAATGATGGAAAAACTTGAACTGAAACATGTTTATGAAGAAAGTTATTAATGCTGAGTGATCCAGAGGAGTTACGAAGGAGTGTCCTGAGTCGAGGATCTGTAGCTGCACACCCAGGAGGACGATGATGACAGCAGCATCACTACAGCGACATTTGAGGGAAAATACAGATTTTAATCCAACAGTCCAGACATCACTAAACTGCTGGAGCATCTACAAAGAAACATTCAGTCATGTATAGCACCAATTCCTCCTGACTCACCGTGTGCATTTACCTGGGCCAGGATGTTTATTAAGCATGGCCACACAACATAATAACAGGCTAATGTTAGCTACATAGGCTAGTGTATTCCGCTTTTTCGTCCAGGGCTAAATCACTACATATGGCTGTCAAGCTATACATCGAACAGCCACAACATTAAAACCACTGATAGATGAAGTGAATGACATTGATAATGACTACAGTGCAATGTTCTAGTGGAAAATCCTGGTATTCATGTGGATGTTCTTTGACCCATAAAACCCACCCAAACATTGTTTCAGACGATGTAAAACCCCTCATGGCAACAGCACTCCATGGATTTTTCAGGCATGTCCCATATAGCTCAATCAGATTTGGGGCATTTTGAGGCCAGGTGGATGCCTTAAGCTCTTTGTCACATTCCTTGGGCTGGTTCTGAGCAGTTTTTGTGATGTGGCAGCACACATTGTCCTGCTGGGGGACCAATGTCATCTGGGTGTGCTGCAGAATATTGCACTGTAGCAAGATGGTCAATGTTATTCATTTCAAATGTCAGTGGTTTTAATGTTGTGGTTGATTGGTATGCTGTGTAGAGTCTTCCTCCTGAGTTGGCACCTCTTCAATTGTGCATTTAGAGGGGGAATAAAACAACAGAATCACCTAGAGCACGGACCATTCTCTCAAGCCAACAGCCAGCCTTTGACTATGTCAGTGATCAAACCACCTAATCCCTGTCTCCAAAGTCTCAAAACTCAATTTCACAGCGAGTATAGCCTGTGCAACCGAGCGAGCGTGTTGTGCAGGTGTGAGCATGGAGGAGGGTCGAGCATGCGCTCGTCACAGCCCCGTGCTCATGCAGCACAAATGCTTGCTCGTAGGATACTTTTCCATTCACGGTTAATGTTTATGCACTTGGAGAGCACAAGTTCTCCCTCACAAGGATGGTTTTGTTGCTTGCGGTGGCTGTTGTGCTCATATCATCAAAAGTCACGCACATGAAAACCATGTGCGTGACTTTTGAGACTAATTAAACGCCATAACTAGAGATAGAGATGTGTGTCATCTGCATAGAAATAGTTTTAAAAATCAACACTAAAAAAACAATGAAAGAAAACCAACTCAACTCTCAACCCTGTCAATACCCCAGTATGGTAAGATTTTTTAGTGTGAGGTGTAATCCCTAGGTCATCAAAAGCTGTGTCAATGCTGTGTTGGTATCAGAAACCACTTACTGTAGCAAAGATTTCTACTCTTTCAAACCAACATCTTTTCAAGAAAATAGCTTCTATTCTGTTCTAAAAGTTCAGTTGGTTTATTTTTTCTTCGGAGTAGCCTTGTGATCATTGCTTATTGAGTTAGAATAAAAACTTACATGTATTACCCACGAATGGAGCACAAGGCCAGTTACATTTGAGCTAATTTGTTCAACCAAGCATTCCAGGAAATTCACATTGTATGACTAAAGTATTTAAAAAGTGTTAGAGCTGGATTAAAAAATGTGTTTTCTTTGACTGAGTCAACCCTGGAGCAGAGATTACACAGTAGATTACCTGGAGCTAAGTAGAGTATAAAAATGGCATTTAATTACCAGATAACCTCACCCTCTTCTCTCTCTCTCTCTCTCTCTCTCTCTCTCTCTCTCTCTCTCTCTCTCTCTCTCTCTCTCTCTCTCTCTCTCTCTCTCATTTATCCCCTATCTTCCCAGACCTACGAGAGACAGTGAAGATGATGAGGATGATGAGAAGAAGGGCAAAGGTTGCACCTTACAGGTATTATTTGATTGGCTGCATAACACAAATATCATTCTTTAATCCTTTTCTTCAATGTTCCTATTCCAGAAAAAAAAAGCTGTACTACTACATACTCAGAATGAAATGTGACATACTACTGTATGTAATGTTTAGCTTGTTTCAAGATACTGTACAGTAGTAATCTGTGTACTGTTGTTCTATGAGCTAACTCACAAGCTACCACAGTGACATAAGAGCCCAGTGTGCAGTTAAGCGTTACAGTTGAACTTTCTCTTGACTTTTCAGTACCAGTACGCCTTGGTGCGGGTGCTCACCCATTTTGTCGCAGAACCCTCTGACCCAGGAGGAGAGATGGTCTACATGTTAGGAACAGACTGGCAAGCTGATATCACGCATTTGGTCTTAGACCAGCTAAAGGTAGGTATACAAAAATACTCACATATACTCACAGGTACACTTACTTACTCAAAACTTACTCAAAAGACGTACATTTGAAGGAGTAGTTAAACATTTTGGGAAATACTCATTTACTTTCTGAGAGTTAGCTGAGAAGGTCAAGTCATTGCATAAATTAAATAGAGACAGAAGATGATTAGCCTAGCTTAGCATGGAGACTGACAGCTCGTCAAAAATATGACTACCTAATCCACAGGCTATATCTTCTTTGTTTACTCTGTTTATAAACATTAATGTATGTACTTCTATGTAATGTAACTGAGAATCGGAAGTTGCTGCACGTGGACGTTGTTTGCTAATAAAGAGTTACAGCTCATAACTCCCTTTAAAACACGTTTTTACATTTCTTTTTATATGGACACAATTCTGTTTATAAGGATATTTTTTTCAGGTTAAACATACAAGGTACAAAGTGTTTATAGGTCAGCTTTAGAGGGGCTGGTAGGCAGATTTTAAAGCTTTAAATAGAGCCGAGTTTCAGTGCCATCTCTCCTCTAGGTCTAACTCTAACATACAAACACAAAATAGTATCGATCTTCTCATCTAACCTTCGGGAAAAAATTTTCATGTTTCACAAAAAGTACAACTTTTCCTTTAAATCTAGTTCGTACTAATATTTGACAGTTGAATGACAATTTTATGTAGTACATAACATAAATGCAAGTATACAGTAAATGCAAGGATAAATGCACACAATTCTAAAACATCAATTATGAACACATTATTTTGTAACATGTAGCAGTGGCTGGCTGTGGAGTCATAGGAGTGCCATACAAAAGAATAAATATGTAAAAGAAAAGGAAAATAAATTAGGAAATATAAAGAGGAACAAATAAAATAATAAATAAGTCACATGGACAAATAAAGACAAATGTGCTCAACAGGTCGAAGATCCTCGCATTGCCAGACTTGTAGATGGACGAATTTTAATTGGACGGGACCTGGGGATCACTACTATACAGGTATGTACCCTCTTTTCTACTCTCATCACTCTAGAAGTCTGTTCTCTTTCACATTATTATCAAATATTTTAGTTGATATTATATGTATTATATGCATATACTGTATATGTCTCCTAATCCTCTGGAGAAAGGCGGTTGAAAATATATGATTACGTTAAGCACAGTGTAATTTCGCAACTCATCGATTGTACCCATAAGCACTACATTGATATAAACATTACCCCGTCTTACTTCCTCTTCCTCTCTTGCAGTTACAAGCCTTGCCTGCTAGCTTGTTACACAATTAGCCAAAATTAACTGTCGGATTTGGCCCTGACATCTCAGTGTGATGTTCAGCAATTACACACAGTTACATTGGTACACAGCGAACACACTTGCTGAATTCTAATAAGCCGGCCCATTGTCACTGAATGTGACAGTGGAGGACAGTCCTGTGGCTTACTGTCTTACATTACTGGTACACTGTTATATAACAAGGGCAAGGCTAAACCACCAAATATATCACAGTCAAAGTCTATACAGATTTTGTTGTATTCTATCCTTACACCTCCATCTTTCATGTAACAATATATATAAACCATACTACATTTGCGTGATTGCTCTGAAGAGTTTTTTGTGCTTGTGTTAGAAGAGATGTGGCACTGAGTTCAGCACAGCAGTGAGGGGAATATCTTGGGGATTTGTGGGAACAGCTGATTGTGTGTTTGCATCAGCTCAACTGGGGACCGCTGCATGCATGCACTCATACACAGAAGCACACAAGACACAAGACAGCTGTGCTCTGTTTGGGAGCCAGGGCAGAGAATTTACCAAGCATTCCCATTGAGATGCCAGAGTCGACAGCCGTCATTTCATAGTTTGACATTTCAATTTTACCCCCCAGCTCTGTCTCCCTGAATCTCACCCCTTCCTCTCCTACCCCAATCTCTCTCTCTCCTTTCTCGCCCCCAGTCTCTCTTACTCGCCCTCTTATTTTCTGCTTGTCTTGAAGAGCAATCCCAGAGCCGTCAATCATTGCATTTTGTTACCTCGCTGAGGATGGGATTGAGTTTGACGCCCCGACACGTTCGCTGAGAGATTTTCTATGTACACCAAATCAGATCTGCCTGTCGTCCTGTCGCCGGGCGGAGTAGTACACTCCAACATGGGGGTCCTAATCTCTATCACTGTCTGTCTGCTGCTCCTTCTCTCCATCTGTTCCTCAGTGTCTTTCATGCTCCTTCTTTCTTCCCCCCTTTCACTTCCTGTCCTCCTCTATTTGTCATTGTCTCTCTGACATCAGCTCCATTTATTTCACTCTTGCTCGCTCGCTGTCTCTCACTTACACTTTCCCTCTCTTCCCTTTTCGTTCACTCTCTTTTCGTTTTGGCCTTGTGCTTTGTTTATACTAAATTGTCTTAAGCTGGAAGGCAGGATAAACACTGTGTGTGTGTTTCCACTAATTAGCATGTACTACATTGTGTCATTGTTATAGTTTGCTAACTTTAACACACACTGCCAGTCTATGGCCGAAAGCACTGTGGTGTTAACCAGCTCTCAGTGCTAAACACTTCACTGTCACCTGAAGGCAATAATCACTCAGACACAACAAAAGCTTTTTCATGCATCTCTCTCCTGTACTATCTTCCAGAGTTTCCTATGCACCTCCTAATTTCCTTTACTCGATGCAGCGTGATCTACAAGATTTTGTTGTTCCCATTGTTATTATTTTTGCAACATTTTGAGACACAAACTGTCAATCCATCACCTGTCAGACACCCAGCTTGTCAGTAATTTCATGTCTTTTTATTTGGATTTTTAGTTGCTGTAAACAGAAAACACTATTGTGTTGTTTAGGATTTTTCCCTTGAAAAATTCACCAGACAAATGTAAAGCATTCAAGGAGTGGAACATTTTAATGAAGGCTTTGATGATCTTACATTTAGATGAAATTGTTTTTTTCCTCTGCAGATTTATTTCAGGCATTCTTGTAAATTGAAGCATCATTTTAATTTGAAATGTTCACTTTACACCTGTCTGTGTCTTGTATGGTATTTTGTTGCAGGTTCTGTCTCCGCTGTCTGACTCCATCCTGGCAGAGAAAACTGTGACAGTGTTGGATGATAAGGTAAAATAAATTAATACGATATATTGGCATGTATTATTATTGCGTGTTCTTAAATCCCATGTTCCAGTTCACTGGTCAAACAAGGGGACAGTATTAAGGTGATTAGCCTAAAAATGAAAGGTGACAATATTCAAAGTACCTCTCAGAGGATGTAGAATAGAATAGAATAGAAAATACTTAATTGTCTACCATTTGCATGCAAAAGGAAGAAATTTGTCTTTGCTTACATGTGCAGAAAAAAAACGGCATAAAAAAACAGGTAATGGTATGGTATGTAAACACATGTTATGGATTTCCCCAATTAACATCCTGATTGCTCACACATATTGTATATGAGCAAGACAGTATCAGGTCATGGTACTGTAACAAGGCGCAAGATAGGTAATGTGATTTGGTAGCCTTTATCAATTGATCCATTATGGTTCATTTAAGACTTACTTTTACACTCATTTTCTATGTCTTTAAATTGTCAGCATATTGCATGCCAATCTATGAGCTTATTCTATTTTGCCCTGCACTATAAAACTGCTTCAAATTAATATTTTCCCCACAGTTTATAAAAAAACACACGACTTTCACCCAGGAGACCGGAGTTCGCTTCACCTGTTATTTTCTAAACTTAACCGTGTGATTTTTGTGCCTAAACCAAATCAAAGTAACGTAGACCTTGTGCGTCAGGATAAGACACGCAGGGCTCAAGCCTTTGCGCGTCTCCCAGGGACACTAAAGGGAAGACGCCAAAGGGTCTGTTGTGCGTCAGGTAAGAGGGTAAGGGCCGCATGACAAAATGTCAGTATGTGACGACCTGGGATGAGAACAGGCTGGATGTTTCCAGTCAGGATGCTTTCCATTGCTCCTATATAGAAGTTGACAAGAACCAGCCATGGGAACATCATACAAGTGAATCATATCACTTTCTTGTAGCCACTGAAAGGAGAGCAAACAAGTACAAGTCAAACTTTTCATTGACTGTGATGATCTACAGTATCTCTTGGTTGTCTAGGTCACCATCACAGATCTGGGAGTCCAGCTGGTTGCATCTCTGTCCCTCAGTATGTCAGCAAGTCCTGGAAATTACCAGGCCATACAGCTAACGACTGCAGCCACAGACCTGCTACACACACCTAAACAGGTAGGACATACACATTCACACACTCCCATACTCTCTCTCTCTCTCTCTCTCTCTCTCTCTCTCTCTCTCTCTCTCTCTCTCTCTCTCTCTCTCACACACACACAC
>JBBPCS010002023.1:0-14125 GCA_037974645.1 Hollardia meadi
TCACGTAAATAACAGACTCCAGCACTGAATAGGCCGTAGCACAACACAGCAGCATGTCAGGTAGCCCGAACCCGAACCCGAACATGACGTCTAAATTCTTATCCAAACCCAGCCCAACCTGTCGGGTCCCATCAGGCTCGGGTCGGGTATCCACACTCTAGCTCACTCAGACACACACACGCCATCGATGCTGCGCGAAGCGAGAGCAACGCCCCCTGATGACGTAGCCACTCTGCGCCCTCTGCGGTCCAGCCAAAAAAGGAAGAACATTCCTTTAAGTCACAGCTAAGCTAAGCTGATTAAGACGTGATGCATCATTTGGCTGTGAAGTCCCTCTATATGCTACACACTCACACCATACCCATTCAACGGTTTACTAATGACAGGCTAAAGAGCCATCTGTGTGTGTTGTAATGGATGGAGCTGAGGGCATATGGGAGAGGCCAGACCTGCCCACCACTTCTATCTTATTGTGACTAGAAAACCCCTTGTCACCTCAAATAATCGCCTCAGGTGCTGGCTATCTTTTGTGGTTGGCCTATTAAATATCATGTATTTAATCTAGTGTAAATATTGAAAGGAATGAGTTATGTTGTCAACTCTTGAAGCCAACATCCTTCATCATGGCACCCACAGGCATCTACTCTCCTCGGAGATGAGTAAACTCTGCGATGAGAGAGTTTGTCTCCTGTGTGTCAGACATCAAGAACAGGCTTGTGGGCCCAGTGAGGGACGAGGCAGACCTGGGCTTGATGCTACCTCCTCTCCTCTCTCTTTCTCTGTAACCTAATTACCACCAGGCCTTAAGGAATGGAAACAGCAGGAGTAGCATGTCAGGGGACGATGCCAACATCAAAGATAGACAGATGGTCTTGAGGTTTTACCACCTCAAACAATTCTTCTGCAGATATTATTACACGATTAGCTGGTGCAGTGCCCCAGATAGGAAGCCAGAATGAAGATGCATCAATCGAGAAAGTGGAAAAGACTCAAACTTAAATTAAATCCAGGATCACCTCTTTCCAACAACAGCTTCCAAGAAGCAATGCGCTTCAACATTGGCAACAGCCAGTCTGAGGACCCCATAGGTGCTCTAAACGGTGTGCATCCTCACTGGCATCCTCAAAATAGCACGGTGTGTTATCCATTGCCTCTCACCCGTCACTGTTGATTTCCACATTTATATTATAGCAGCTTACCTCTGTCTTCCATAACGGTGAACATGCTGTGACTTAGAGGCGAGATTTCTCTGGTGACTGAGAGAAAAGATGATAAATGATAGAAAACATTCTCTAGACAGACACTGATAATCAGGCAGATAGCAGCAGATGCTTTTTGCCTGGTGCAATCTGTTAGCATTCTCCACACTGAGCTGTCGCATCCCACCTTTTCCGCTCTCTTGTTTTTTCACAACTCCACATGCAAATAGGGTTCCTTTGCTTTGCTTTCCTAACTACAGACTATAAGGACACTGGACCTTATTAGACCTCCTTAAATGGGCAATAGACAACTTTTTTTGTTTTAATTTATTATGATGAAGTAAATATATATTGCACAATGTAATAGCTTTAAAAAATGACACCACTCCCATTTAGATTGGCTCCCTATAAGGCTCGCTTTCACTATGCTATTCATGCTGCCACCGGGCAGGAAAAATTAAGACTCGATTTATGACCCTAGCGCGTCAGCCATTGCTGAACCAAAACAGGAAGAAGCATTGTTCTCTTCGGTTGGTATCCCCAGGTAACAGAGGAACAAATGGAATAACTGTGGAAACTCTACCCTGCAAAAGGAAAAAAAACAACCCTGCTGATGGAGAAGGCAAAGAAGGCGAAGAAGGAGAGAGATAGAAACCGAGGTCAAACAAGAGTGGACGGACTACTTGATGGAAAGCACTCAGGTTCGTGTCAAAATCTGTACCCTCGTCGATGTGTTTACCCTTACCAACAGCACTTGTGAGGGTTCAACACTGACATTTTTCTACTAGATAAATAAGTAAGAAGACCCGCCTACTTATTAATACAACCTGGTGTTTACTCTGCCTTCATCACAGCACTGAGATCAGAGTTTCTATGTCCAAGTGGAATTCTTAAAGTTGCATTTGCTTTGGACAGTAGCCAGGCTGCTAGCAGCAACCATGTTGCTATGCTGTCTTTGCGACTGCGGCACCAACAATAATACCACTTGAAAACGTTCTATTTCCACTTAAATGACTAATTATCAGTTTCCGTATTAAAAGAACCATATCAGTCAATCCCTAGATAAAAGAGAAAAGGAGTGAAACCGGCCTATAAAAGCAGACAGTCGAAAGTGTGACTGCTGATGCCCTTCGTTTCAGACAGCGACTCTTTGAAAAGTAGCCTCTGTATCTGCACAGGGCACTTTGTTTAAGAGAGGTCTATCTATACAAAGGGGCAGCACACTCCTGTTTCCCTGCACTCAAGCCCTTAGCAACCCATGGAGTATCTAACAACAGTCATGTACAAGAGGGGGAGATGATCTTTTTCTGTCCTCCTTGAGTCTCATCAACAGAAAGGTGACCTGATGAGTCACTGTGGTTTGTGGGTAGGCCTGTACTCTCCTGAGTCTTACCCATAAGCGTTTCCATCTGCATTTTACACACAGCTCCAAGGTTTTGATTTTAAGTATCTCCTTTTGATTTAGAGGAGCTTATTAATTTGTCTTCTTTCCAAAAAAGAGAGAGAGAGAAAGCAGTGACAACAAGATTATCCATCCCGCCCAAAGAGCTCTATCTGTAATTGTAATTTAGTCGAGCTGGCTTCCTGCCCATGCTGGAGCCAAACTTGACAAACTTTTAATTGCTTAGCTCCTCTTGCCACTGTGTTGCCATGGAGACAGAGAATCGAAGCTGACACACACACACAAACACACACACGCACCCATCCCATCTCCGAAATCTCCAAGTCGCAGTCGCACCCACGTCAGTTACCGTAAGAGATCCCCAACTGGTCCGAACAAGTGACAAACGTCCTCATCAACACTCTCTGTCCCAACACAAGAGCAGCAGCACAGTTGGACACTTCTGGATCGGAGCATGTTTCCCAGAGGAGCATCCAGCTTGGGTGGGCAATCAAGCTGCAGCTAATTAGAGTCTTGGTACAGTCCTGTTCTTCTGGGCCTCTGTGTCTCGACAGGGCCTCTATTGTGTTGTGGCCACTTGGGCAAAAGAAACTCATAATGTCCGGCATGTGATTAAATTGCACATGAATCCACAGGGCAACACCTGACTTGAGGAAAGAATGTGACTGAAAATTGTGACTTGATTTAAGGGATTGATTGAAAGGCCTTCGTCGCTACAATGGCTTGTTTACATATTCGCTGGCAGGAAACTCAGGTTGCTTCATCCTTTAAAAAATCTGAAGAAGCCATTGAGCAGAACAATACAGAGATGTGCTCCAGCATGCGTTTAACCTTCAGCAGGCTTTTCATGAAATGATACAACCCAGAGAGAAGCAGATTTGAGTGAACAGGATTCCTCTTCTCCTCTTCTCATTCAAACAATTAACCGTAGTGCAGTCACAATCCATTGCTGCTAATGATTACAGGGATTACTGTACATATGAAAGGTATTGGCAGAAGGGAAAATGGCTTCGCTGCAGTGTAAAAGGCATTTTTGTTGTTTTAGTGCAGCAAAGAAAAACCTTTCCCTGCTGGGCATTCCTGTGGAGATGGCAATTTGCAAAATAAATGGATCAGTGAATATGTCTCTTTCAGAACCTTTAGGACATAGTTGATGCCTCGCTGAAAGACAACACTGGATGTAGCAGGTGATTTTCTTTTTTATTGGTGATGAGAATCTCCAAGAGCTTTCAAGAAACTGTTTACGATTTTGTGCATGTGTTCATGTCGCACACAGACTGTGCATTGGTATATATGTGAGTGCAAATGTGATTCATTTGCACGTCTCCAAAGCAGTATAAGTTTCCAACCATTACACTTGGTTGGCAGGGCTTTTCCAGTCTGCTGTGCTGCTCCTTGTGCGGCACTGTGTCTCCCCAGCGTGTCAGATCGAGCAGAGAGGCACTCACAGGTCCCTCATCATGACTTGGCATGTTAAGAGAGTTGGATGGTTGTGGCAGTGGGAAGGAGAGAGGAGGGGGGAGAGAAGGCAGCGTGGGGAAAGGGGAGTCTTCTCGCCACAGCAGGCTTTATTCTCACCTCATTCCCCAGGGCACCACACACCAGCTGGAACTCACTTAATTATACACCCAGTATGGCACCGAGGTCAAAATGGCACTCAAAAAAAGTGTTGTGTGACAGGTTGTGAAGTTTGGAGAGGTTACTTCATAATACACCCAAAAAGTCATCGGCCAGGACAAAATGTGTGCAATTAACACAAAAGTTATTTTGTGTTTTGCAGTTTAAAAAAATAAATTGCGTACATTGTGAACCTTATTATACAAGTTTAGTTATACTAGTTTTAGGACAAAGAAAATATGCATGAAAACTACATTATATTAGCATCACTGAGAAGAATTTAGCTTTTGTCCTTTTGTAAATGGGGTGAATAAGTATAAGTTGATTTGCCCTCAACATGATTGCAATGACTTTATCAGTTATAAATAACATCACTTTTTTTTAATACATGCAAAGTCAGTTTCTTTCTTCCTTTCTTCATTCATATGAGACCAACTGAGCACATTTAGTGAACAACTTTTAAAGCTTACTCGACAGAATGTGGTGAACAAAGTATACAATGCGGAGGACAAAAAAAAAATCTATGTATAGATTTGCAAAAACACATACTTTCAAAGTGTCTAAAGTTAGAGTGAACAAGAAAAAGGAAGGCTACAGGCCAACTGCTAAGTGAGGTTGCTAGTGGTGTCCTACTAGCCTACAAGTGTCTGGAAACATAAGTACTGCAAAACACAGTGCTTATGACATCACTCTGGGGGAAAGCGTGCATCGGGAAGGCTACTGTTTGTTGAGCCAGTGGGGCTCAGTGCAGCCACAGTTGCTCACTGTGAAGGAACAGAGTTGAAGTTTAAAACTGGACAATTGTCCAACACCCTGCAGCAGTCAGTTACAGTATCAGACAATATACACATGAAAAGTGTGCAATGTAGTACTGATTTGGGTCAAGGAGGAAATTTATGGTAGGCTATATAACATATGATGGAGAGCAAAGCAAAACAGTTAATCTCGGCCTATGCTATTTGACACAGCAATTGATCGGAGCAAACGTCTAGAGTGCTTACAATCAGCTTGACCTGACAAGTCTCTCTAAATGAAGAACTGGTTTATAAGAGGGGGAAAAAGTGGTAGTCTTAACTGCTTTCATATTGTGGCACAAGACTGATTTTGAAGCAAATCATTATTTTTCCATCCTTTGTTTTAAAGTCAGAGGATGTGTCCATGGTCAGTGTGGAGACTAATGTGGTTTGACCTTATGATGGAGTGAAGGTGCTGCAGTGGTACAGTAAAGGATTCTGTGTGAAGCATGAATTTCTGTATCTGTGCTGAGGTCAGGTGATGAATTTACTACAGTTTTTTCCTTGTATTGTTGAAGGTTACAACGTTATTCATATTTTATCAGCCTCTAGATGATTACAGTGTGGGAAGTGTAGAGAGTCCTGTTATGGTATTGATTGTTTTAATAATTGAAAAGTATTATAAATATTACTATGGTATTTGAGATGTATTTAAAATGATCTCTTAATACTCTGGCCTGTTATTTTCTCTTCAGATGAAAACAAACAGAAGAAGAAGAAGAAGAAGAAGAAGAAGAAGGGAGCGCTTCTTTTTTCATATTATAGTAACATTAAGTTATGCTGCTGTTGTATTTCCACTGAGCAGTAAAATCCAGCCGGCTCTAATTTGTAATAACATTATGCATAATATAATACTATCCTAATAAACCCTAATACGCTTAAGATATGGTTATGTTGCTGTTACGTTCTATTTTTCAATTGTAGGGTTTCTTTTTTTACACTGAAATCATTAGAAAAAATAAAACATAGAGGTTTTCTAATGCATGGCTTCATTTAAAACACAAATAAACCCTCAAACAGGACAAGCATTCATACACTACTAAAAGCATAAAAGTTTGAGAGTGACCTAGCACAGAAAAAACTTTTCAAAGATTCATCACTTATTCATCTTCACCCAGCTCCTACCGACATGTCATAATTATCTCTGAGCCACAAATGAATCTTTTTGCCCGTCACCTGGACATCCGGCGTTTTTCCTCAAAGTCGTGAATGTCTTTCAACAATGACAAGCGTGCCTGAGCCCACTGATGACTGCTGAATCATTAATGGCGCTATTACCGCCTGATACATCTTTTAGCAGCAGCTGTCTCATTTCTGAAGACTGGGCCAGTTTTTAATAGCTCCATCTCTGGGCATTTTTGGAAAAAGGGCACAGTGTTTCAAATAGTCAGAAAAAGTAGATTTACGTAACAGCTTGCCTCCCAGAGTTCAACGTGTCACATTTACTTGATGGTTATTTATGACACTGATGCTCTCATTTAGATGGTTTTGTTTCACTTCATTAAGTCCCAATTACAAAACCATGTTACAGGAAGTAGTGCCATCTTGTTTGACATTAATGTGGTGTAAGTGCTTTTTACTAACTGGTGGCTTTAGTTGTTGCTGCTGTACTCTGCACCTCTAGCTGCTCCCTCACATTCTCCGTACACCTTTACCCTCTTACATGTGCCACACAGCGTGCTAGCGCTGCCCTCAGAGCCATGAAAGATAAGGTGGACAAATGACAACACAAATGCACCAACTCACAAACACACAGCCATGTATTGGTGCAGGTAATGCAAATATACAGTGGCAAGATACACAAGTGTTCTCCTGATAACCATTTATAGAGCGCGGTGGTGAGGGGCAAAGTGCTGTTATCGCATGCTAGCAGCAATTTTCAGCTCTCAAAACCATCCACACCAAGCTGCAAACACCATTAGCTTGTACATCCAGGAGATACGATGTGCACTTTCTGTAGCTGTGCCAAGTGCTTCATGTTTGCTGTCATCCTATAGGGAGATAATGAGTTCTTCTTTCAAAACACCTATACCCAATCCAGGGTCCATTATTATATGAGAACAAAAGGACTTAATCCTTTCCATGTTGTTGTGTCTCGGGGGATTTGCGGAGTCCTTCAGAGTGGAATCTAACAGAGCTGATTTCAAAGCTTCTTCCCCTGTTGTTTGGTGTGGAACGCTCGTCCTCAAAGGAAAGATGGCGCTAATCTGCTGTGCCCCCGATTGTGCTCATGTAAAACTGTTTATGCGCACATGTAGGCGAAGGCAGGCTTAAAATACCAAGGTTTTGTTCACAAGGCAGAGGGTAGATGCAGCTTACTCTCGCCCTCCCCTCGCTGTGAGATTTATCAACAAGAGTTGAGGCAGTAATTCTCCATGGTGTCCGTTCAATAATTCATGCCAAGACACTCTCTCAAACTCATAGTGAGATTGGTAATTGTCTTGCCACGCAGTGCTTTTTCTTCCTCCTCTATGCTCTGTGTTATGTGTGTAATTAAATCCAGATACATCTTTGTGTTTTGTTGTAGATTTATGGGGCTCATGTATGAATCATCCGGGCAGAATGATTACCTCTTGATTTGATTGTGATGGTGGTTGGGTAAATGTGCTGTAGCATGCTGCACTCTCCGCCTGTGGTTCTCTTTTTGCCCTACTCTCCACTTTTCCAAAAGACCAGTGCTAACATGCTGATTTTAGCATGCATAATGTTTTCATGTTTACCAACTTAGTTTAGTGTGTTAGCATGCTAATGTTTGCTGATTAACTCTAAATGCAAACTACAGCTGTGGGACAAATTTAGGCCTACATTTTGAGCTGATGATGCCACTAAATGTTAAGGGATCAGAAGAGTTGTTACAATTCATCCTTAGGAGAACATTAAATTATGAAAGCCAACCAAATTTATTGACAATCCCTCCAAAAGCTGTTGAGCTGTATTTCAGTCTGGACAGACTGATCGACAGACCAACGTTGCCATTCCTAAGGCCCAGCATAGCTAAACATAGAAAACATACACATAAACAGGTACAGTGCCATTATATACAGAACATACCTTCAATCAATGTTTTAGAGCCTTTCTGCCTGCCATAGTGGTGGGAGTTAACTCACAGATATGTTGTGTTAAATGATGAATGAACCGTGGAGGAATGAAGAAAGAGAGATGAGGGAAAGTGGGTCCAGAGCTATGCTGGAATGGCCTGAACTAGAGCACAGCGTGACGCCGTGTGCTTGTCATCGTGACTTGAAGTCAACTGTGAATGCGGTGGGATAAGGAGAAAACGTGCTATAGCCTCGTTTGGATGAGAGAAAACAGAAAAACGCTTCTTTAAATTCCGAGTGTGTCAAGCCCATAAGTCGAACCCTCGAAATTCTTCTAATCAGCTTTGTCATACTGTAGCAGTGTGTGCGCTTGTTGTGCATACGCATGTGAGTGTGTATGCGTGCGAGCCTCTGAGTGTGCTTACTTACCAGACAGATTCCTAGGGAGCCATGAAGAATTTAATAGCCAGCGCAATGGCCCTAGCAGCTACTGCATATGGCTGGTGTGCAAATTCAGGATCTTTTTGATGTAGATTGATTTTTTAGTGAGACTCCCATCAAGCAACAGATCACCTACTGCTCACATCAATACGAGACCTGACCTGACTACAAAGGCACATAAACAACCAGTTCAAGGTCTTCGAGGGCTAAACACAGATTTAAAAAAAAAAAAGTATTCTGTTTCTGCTCGTTTTGGAGTCTGTATGTGGATTTCTGTATGTTCGTGTGTGTGTTTGTTGCACGTGTGTCCATGTCCTTGAGTGACTGGATGTTCACTTGTTTACTGTATGTGCTCGCCCTCGTGTAGTGAGTGTAGCCTACTCAGTGGTGAGCTGTGCCATGCTGGGCCTAATTTTAGGCTGCTGATGTCTGATGTGTTTGGAGCTCTGGCTGTGTTGGAGGTGTGATGTTTATCTCTGCCTCTGGGGAATAGCTGTGACAGCCTTTTTCAATTGGCCAAAGTATCTGACCAAAGCCCTTGTTACAGCTAAATAAATCACCCCAGTGCTGCCAAATTACCATGCAAGTATGTGTGAACGATTCAATGTATTGAACGTTTGACCCAAGTTCATTCAATCTTCAAGCTTTATTTGTACCACAGGGTGTCACTCTGTAAATTCATCTGTTTTGTTTCAACCCTGATCTTCACCAGTGGGGTTTTGGTTGGCCTCAGATCCAAAAATAACAAATAATGTGAGTTAAATATCTAACAGATCAGCAACTTTAACATAATCTGACTTTAAAGCTGTGCTAATCAACATTTTCACACTAAAAACACATCAGACTTTGTGTAATGTGAAAGGGCTTCTTGTGACAAACTAATAAAGAATTATCACCTGACACCACCCCTAAGCTCTGTGGAGCGTTGTAGCACCTTTAAGCGCGTTGTTTCGGTTTTACAGGCCTCAATTTTACTGTTTTGATTCACTCTCACCACTCTCAGCAACCTTATGTACAGTCACAGCACAGCAGTGTAACTTTATTAAGTGATAATATGTTAATGATGGATTTACAGCTTGTTCTGCTGCCCCCAAGTGGTCAAAATAATAAGTGATGCAACTTTAAATATAATAGTTCCTCTAATTATTGGAAATTAAAAAAAAAAGAAAAAGTTTTTAGATTGGATGTTTTTCTCTTCTGATGAATTTATTTTCCATAAAAAAAGATCATACAACACATAATAATCCCAGTTGTGTTGTTATATAAAAATAATATGTTTCTTTTTTTTTTAACCTTTAACACACTCTCCCTCTGGGCTTCCCACAGATTGAAGACATTGTTACACGAATACAAGATGAAAAAGCAGGAGGTGTTTCCATCCGGACTGTCAAAAGCTTCCTCTCCAAGATCCCCAGTGTGGTATCAGGTTAGTGTTTGTATGCGTAGGTGTGTGTATGTGCCTGTTTTACTGTACATGGCTGCGTGTGATTGTACATATCCTGCTGTTCGTTGTGTGTTTTCCTTTTTTTTTTAAAATAAGGGCTTTGCCTTACGTGATGTGGTGATAACGCTTTGTTTGTGTGTTTTGATGTCTCATCCAGCAAGTGGACTTAGAGAAAACATAGAAGTCAGAATCAGCAAAGCAAACGACCTTTTGAGCTCATTTAAATTGCTGCTACTACAGTTGGGGGCAGATGATGTCTTTGCCAATAAGACCTCAGCCACTGAGGAAACTGCCTGTGGTGTGACACTGCCCTTGTCGCACAGTGGAAAATCTGCTTTTCTCCTTCTCTTTTCTGTCTGTGTCCCTCCGTGTGTACGCACAGTACTCCTTCATGTGTTTGTATATGAAATGAGTCACCGGTGTTGGATGAGGAGGTCACTCCTTCATGTTGCACCCCCAGCCCTGATGGACTCACAGTCTCTCAGCAGCCTCTGCCAACATAGACCAGGCCAAATGTTGTGCTGTCCAGGAGCAGAAAGAAAGAAAGAAAGGACTGCAAACCTGTTACCATTATGTTATATTTAGAGGCTTACTCAGCTTTGACAGCTTTGACCCGCAGCTTTGAACACAGACGAGTCACAAAGACTTCTTCGAGGCTCATTTGTGTTCGCGGATTGCAGCTTTTGTCCAAACTATTGCTGACATGGACCTGTGACGCCACTTCTAACCAATGTCCTTCTCTGAATACCAGGGGCAGACATTGTTCAGTGGCTGATGAAAAACCTCTCCATTGAGGATCCAGGTATGCCTGCTGAGCAATCTGTCATTACATGGGAGTACAATAGAGCTCAAATGAAGGGGAAGGCAATTTGAAATCACGCCTCCTTCTTGTCTGTGTGTCTTTTCTCATGTCAACAGCTGAAGCCATCCACCTTGGGAGTCTGATTGCTGCCCATGGCTACATCTTCCCCATCTCTGACCACGTCCTGACTCTTAAAGATGATGGAACCCTTTATCGCTTTCAGGTACAGAAAGCTAAACCATTGGAGAGTCCTTGACATGTGTAGGGAGGCCTTTGAATATAGAATACGATGGTGGTAGTTTATCAGAGGGATATTTTTATTGTGTGATGCTAATGAGAACAATCCTTGCTAAGCCTATTAGTCATCCCACCAAGGTCGATACTGTATATCCCTACTGGACGCTGCGTCAGAGCCGGAGGTGGGCCGAGGAACAGGGCCCACGGGCCAGCTGTGCAGCTTGTCAGAGGTTTTTGTTTTGTTTTTGTCTCCGCTCCATCTGATCTGGCATGAACTTTGACAGGTCCTTCTGATGGCTGCAGGCTCCATGATGATTTATTACTGTGGCTTGTCCTTAAGCATCTTAATTCAGCCAGCCAGGCAGGCTCCACTAAGGGAAGCACTGAGCTGGCTGCACACTGGCTCTGCACTTTTCACTGACACCAGTCTGCCCCTGCTCCTCCCCCCTTAATCTACCTCTGAATGCATTTATCTTCACCTCTATTGCTCAAGATTAAAAGCCATTATTGTGCCTGCGTAGGGAGGGCAGAGTGTGTCACACTTGCTCATTCAGCAGCAGCTAAAAATATTCCCTCTGATGTTGTTGTGATGCAACAGGCCCACGTCATCAGAACATTTCTAAAGAGTCCACAGTGCATTTGAAATATGTTGGCCAGTCTCCATCGCCGTGCTGTAAGGATTAGTGATGGGAACTGTTTGCTGGTCTATAAATAGATACTATTCTGGTGGAAGACCCAGATTTAGTGACAAATGTTTGCGGATTTGTGCATGCAGCAGTGAAGTCCTATAGACTCAACTGGATCCTCTCTGAGTACAGATGACAATTATAATGCTGATTGAGAGCACGTTAACCTTTTTGTTCATTACACTCAAACAAGCATGTTAATCATCGTCCGCCTTTTGCTCTCAGGCTAATCATGGCTATGAGTAATAGTGCAAATGAAATATGTGGTTGAGTACCACCAACTTCTAATTCTACCCCCTTATTAAGAATGCATGATAGATGTGAGTGATCAATTATTAATGGACTTGGGAATGGACTTTGAATGTGTAATATCATTTGCAATAGACAATTAAATATGGATAGAGAGAATATAGCTACCATTGCTCCGCAGATAGTTAAGTGCAGCACACGAATGTCAAGGATCATCGTCAAACATCGTCTTTTGACGTTTGTGTGGGAGTGCAGAGGGAGCGTTGGTGGTGGGAGGAATGAGAATCCAACCTTCAAATTGGAGACTATTATTGTTCATCTTGAAAAGAAAACAAAGCTGATTATATGAGTAAATAAACAAAATATGTTTCTGTTTCATCCCCCTCCGTTTTACATCAGTCTCCATATTTCTGGCCTTCAAACTGTTGGGAGCCTGAAAACACAGACTATGGTGAGTCACACACTGTCTCTCAATGTTTGCCTCTTTCTCCGAACCAGTAAGACCTCGCTAAGCACAACTCATGCTGTAGATCTGTTGTTGACACTCAATGAGCCTTGATCCACGTTCACTGTAATGGCTCTGGCCCCGAGGAACCCCCACTACAGAGAATCCTGTGGGACAAGATTAGCCTAACAAAATAAAGGGACAGTCACTGATATGAACACATCTCCCGTTCTCTGCATGGCATTTACTCGAGGCTTGTTATTTTAGAAGACAACACATCGCCCGCCTGCTCCATTCATTAGTGGTGGTTCACACAGCTGAGACCTCAGTCAAAAAAAGATGAGCCATTGGAGATATTCCTTGTTTTATTTTATAGCTACACAGCCAGACCACCCATGTGACTAACTCTATTGCCCTCTTCATGTCTCACTCTGTCTCTCTTTCCCCCTCCAGCCATTTACCTGTGCAAGCGCACCATGCAGAATAAGGCCAGGCTTGAGCTAGCTGACTATGAGGCTGTAAGTACACTGTCATTTTGTTTTTTGAGCCATTGCCAGGAAGCTCTCAGTTCAGTGCTGTCATTGTGCACGGATCATAATAAGATGACACTCTGAATTGTCCCTGTTTTGTATCACAAAAGAGCTGAAACAGTGTCTTCTGGGACCAAAATGCATTATTCCCAGCAAAAAGCCATTATCTAATTACAGACTTTTATACAAGTCATTTTTCTTTTTAGCATTTGGCAGAATCCAGTCATTTACTGGCCACAAAATGTATACATACAGTATATAGGTCTACTTGGCATCAGCAGATCAATACAGTCTCAAAAGGGGCATTACTGCAGTGATGATCTCTTGTTGTTGCACAATAGCACTGCAATGCACTTAAATATTCTAAATTACTCTGCAACTATTGTCCAGTAGACTTGCTTTCTCTCCTATTCAGGTCACTTTATGCCTCCAGGCCTCATTGCTCTCACTGTTAACATCCCTGCTACTCTGTACTCAGAATTGTTTATGTCTTTATAATGAGGTCATGTGTTGTACCTTTGACATATGCTTGTTTTTAAGGACATACCGTTTAGAAGCTTTAATATGTGTACATTATGGAGCTTCTAAGAGCTTGTAAAGCTTTTATGTTTTGACAATTTATCACGCAAAGCTACTTGTGAGTTTGTGATCGTGACCATTGCTGGTCATCATCCCCAGCTGGTCAACATGTTTTATTTTTGTTTATTTAAGACATAAAAAAAGTAGTGTCAATAGTTTGGAAAATTAGCAGGCCTGGCCAACAAATCATCCAGCACATAACACAATGTGTCATCTTTACACTTTTCAAAAATTCACAGCGATACAGTATTGCAGCGTTCTCATAAACAACTTAAGAAGCTGCAAACTTCTTTAAAAAATAAAACCCATAAAATGGCTCCATACGGTTTGCCAGAGCAATCCAAGTCTCTGGAAGCCCAAAGATCCCAAATTACGGCAGAGAGCTGTATGGAGCAATTTATGTCCCCAACTTCTTCAGCTGTTTAGGAGAATGCTGCAATGCTGTTTTTCTCCAGAAACTCCTACCTTTCCACCAGCATGGGGATGAGTAAAAAACTCTTCCTTTAATTAGTGAGCTTTACAGTTTCTAGCAGGCAGACTTTCTTCACTTTGTTTTGATCCAGGCTAGCTGTTAAGAATTTCCCGGTTTGGGATCAATAAAGTACTATCTATCTATCTATCTATCTATCTATCTATCTATCTATCTATCTATCTATCTATCT
>JBBPCS010002024.1:0-14125 GCA_037974645.1 Hollardia meadi
TCTGTGTCCTGTCTGTCTCTCTGTGTCCTCACCTGTCTGTGTCACTGTGTCCTCACCGGTCTGTCTCCTCACCTGTCCATCTCCTCACCTGTCTGTCTCTCTGTCTCCTCACCTGTCCATCTCCTCACCTGTCTGTGTCCTGTCTGTCTCTCTGTGTCCTCACCTGTCCATCTCCTCACCTGTCTGTGTCCTGTCTGTCTCTTTGTGTCCTCACCTGTCCATCTCCTCACCTGTCTGTGTCCTGTCTGTCTCTCTGTGTCCTCACCTGTCTGTGTCACTGTGTCCTCACCGGTCTGTCTCCTCACCTGTCTGTCCCTCTGTCTCCTCACCTGACTGTCCCTCTGTCTCCTCATGGTCTCCTGTGCAGATGCGGGTCTTCAGGCTTGCCCGGTGGTGGCCGCAATTCCACATGTATTTGAAGATCATGTGGAAGTCGGTGACAGCGCTGAGGAACCCGACTCTCCTTCTGCTCATCGTGGGCTTCATCTTCACCGTGGTCGGCATGCAGCTGTTCCAGAACGACTACGAATACTCGGTCTGTCGCATCGCAACGGACTGCAGCCTTCCTCGCTGGCACATGAATGATTATTTCCACACCGTCCTCCTCATTGTCAGGATCCTCTATGGACAGTGGATCGAAACTCTCTGGGACTGCATGGAGGTCTCAGGTCAGGCCGTGTGTCTAACTTTCTTCCTGACGGTCCTGGTCATCGGAAACCTGCTGGTGAGTCTCTGCAGGTAGATGCTGTCTGACCTTAGCCTGGTTCCAGTCCAGCATGTCAGCTGCAGGAACATCTGTTCCTCGTGTTGTCACAGGACTTTAAATTGTTTCAGGTATTTAATTTGTTCCTTTTTTTTAAAGTCTTGAATGAATCAGTTCTTGAATTACAGTGTTGTCTGGTTTCAGATCCTGAATCTGTTCCTGGTCTTGTTGCTGAGCTCATTCATCAGTGACAGTCCGTTGGTTCCAGAAGAAAACAGGAAAAACAACGTGCATATCGCCGTCGACCAGATCAAAAGTGCTGCTGCAAAGATCTGGAATCTGGAACATATCTGCACTTTTCTGGGAAACAAGAACAACATCAAGCCAGACCACACAGGTAGGACCAGTGCTGAACTAGAGCAAGGTTGGGTTTTTTTTTACAGACCACCTTACTTCTATAATTGATCTTTTGGTATTTTTGGTAGTTGTGTTTTTAGAGTTCAGGATTTTTCAGTTTTTTGATATTTCTGGTTTGTTTAAAAGTCCGGACTGAACGTTTTTCATTTGAATTAACTTAAAATCTCACATTTTAAGACTGAACGTACTTTGTGTGATTCATTGATTTTTTTCTGGTTGTATGTTTAATCGTTAGTGGTTGACAGTCAGGAGGACAACAAGAAGGATTACATGGCCTTGAACTTGGTCACTTCAGACCAGTCGGTGTCACAGGAGATGGAACTAAAGACGCCTGAGAAAAAAGAAACAAAAGTAAAGCATATTAACATAGCCACTGTCATCTACACTGACTTTTGTGCATCAATTTTCAGCATGGTCACATTTTACACAACATGACACAGCAAAAATTAAAATGATTCAAACTAATCTGATATAATTTGAACAGTGAGTCTACAGTGCTCATGTCTGCAGGGAAATATTGGATGAACTGTTTCATATGTCTCTAATGTGTTTGTCATCAGGGCGTCATTGTAAATAAAGTTTAAATAGAGCTAATAAATGAATAATTGAACAACATGACGTCAGGTTTGGATGTCAACATGTGAGGGTTCAAACGTCAACATGAACATGTGTAACAATGATGATGATGAACTTTATTATGTGTCTAAAAAGCTGTTGATTGTTTGTTCAGTGTGACGACGTGCAGAAACATCATGAAGTCCAGCAGGACGAAGACAATGAAGATCATAAAGGAGACACACCTGAGGACTGCTGCTGTCACCGTACGAGTCTCTCTGTGAAAACCATGAAGAACAGGAGCCAATCAGCGATCAATGACAGCTCTGATAACGATCTCTGTCTGTGTGCCTGTGTCAGAGTGTTACTGCTGCTGTCCGTTCCTGAATGTAGACGCATCCCAGGGCAGAGGGAGGGTCTGGTCTAACTTCAGGAGAGCCTGTTTCCGCATCGCACGACACACAGCCTTTGACATCTCCATCATCGTCATCATCCTGCTGAGCAGTGTAGCTCTGGTAAACATGATTATTCTGAAACTGTCTGTGAGCCTGGTGGTGCAGGACCAGATGAAACTGTCTCTGAGCCTGGTGGTGCAGGAGCAAATAAAGCAGTTCCTGGGTCTGGTAGTGCAGGACCAGATGAAGCTGTCCCTGAGCCTGGTGGTGCAGGACCAAATGAAGCTGTTCCTGGGTCTGGTAGTGCAGGACCAGATGACACTGTCTGTGAGCCTGGTGGTGCAGGACCAGATGAAGCTTGTCCCTGAGCCTGATGGTGTAGGACCAGATGAAGCTGTCTGTGAGCCTGGTGGTGCAGGACTAAATGAAGCTGTTCCTGGGTCTGGTAGTGCAGGACCAGATTACACTGTCTGTGAGCCTGGTGGTGCAGGAACAAATGAAGCTATCTCTGAGCCTGGTGGTGCAGGACCAAATGAAGCTGTTCCTGGGTCTGGTAGTGCAGGACCAGATGACACTGTCTGAGAGCCTGGTGGTGCAGGAACAAATTAAGCTGTCCCTGAGCCTGGTGGTGCAGGACCAAATGAAGCTGTTCCTGGGTCTGGTAGTGCAGGACCAGATGACACTGTCTGTGAGCCTGGTGGTGCAGGACCAGATGAAGCTGTCCCTGAGCCTGATGGTGCAGGACCAGATGACACTGTCTGTGAGCTTGGTGGTGCAGGAACAAATTAAGCTGTCCCTGAGCCTGGTGGTGCAGGACCAGATACTGTGGTCAGCAGGCAGAAAAGTTTGAGCTGGGGTCTTTGATGATCCTGTTGGCTTTCTTCCTGCACTGCTGGGTGTAAAGGTCCTCCATGGAATGTAGCTCCATCCTGGTGATGTACTGAACAGTTTTCACCACCCTCTAGAGGATTATGGTTGAGGGTGGTGATGCAATCTGTATGGATCCTCTCAGTGGTGTACCTGGAGAAGCTGTCCATGTTGAGCCTCCTCAGCCTGTGGAGGAAGAAGAGCTTCGCTGTCTTCGTGATGGTGTAGGTGTTGTGAGTCCAGGTCAGTTCCTTGCTGATGTGGACCTTCAGGGCCAGGTGGGGGAGGGCAGTGTGGAGGGTGAGGCTGATGGTGTTGCCTGTAGATCTGTTTGGTCAGAATGTGACAGTAAGCAGGTAGAATATGTTTGAGTAACCTGGAAGCTCCAGCAGGTATTTTTCCTGATTTTGAGACCTAATCTGAAACTTTTTTTATTATAAAATGTATAAAACAGATTTGGAGTGAGCTCACACACCTGTGCAGGTGCTAACAGGAGTGTGTATGTGAACAGGTGTTTGAGGATGTTTACCTGCAGCAAAGACTGACCTTAAAGCTGGTGGTGGACACAGTCGACCAGGTGTGCACCTACCTCTTCCTGCTGGAGATGCTTTTCAAGTGGATCGCCTTCGGATTCAGGAAATACTTCACCGACGCCTGGTGCTGGCTCGACTTCCTCATCTTAGATGTAAGAACATGATAAGTAACAGTGATTATTGGTAATATATTGATGACTGTAAAAGTAGGCAGCTTACAGTCATTTTACTGCAGACAATCTGCCCTCTGATTGGCTGGAAATTAATCTGTAGGTAACCACAGCAACTGGACTGTTGCATCAGTTTAAAAGAACAATTTAACATTTTTGTAAATAGACTATTATTAATTATCCTCTGTCTCATTTTCACATGTCAGTTTTTGTCCTAATGAAACAAACCACATATAACATGTTGAACAGGGCTGCTGGAAGGTGGGTTCTTACCTTTAGACAGAGCCACACTAGCTGTTTCCCTCCATTTCCAGTCTTTATGCTAAGCTAAGCTAGTAGTTTCCCTCTGTTTCCACTATTTATGCCAAGCTGTTCTAGCTGTTTCCCTCTGTTTCTACTATTTATGCTAAGCTAAGCTCGCTGTTTACCCCTGTTTCCAGTCTTAATGCTGAGCTAAGTTAGCTGTTTCCCCATTTCCAGTCTTTATGCTAAGACAAGCTAGCAGTTTCCTCCTGTTTCCAGTCTTAATGCTGAGCTAAGCTAGCTGTTTCCCCATTCCCAGTTTCATGCTAAGCTAAGCTAGCTGTTTCATCCTGTTTCCAATCTTAACATTGAGCTAAGTTTGCTGTTTTCCCATTCCCAGTCTTTATGCTAAGCTAAGGTAGCTGTTTCCTCCTGTTTCCAGTCCTTATGCTAAGCTAAGCTACCTGTTTCCCCCATTTGCAGTCTTCATACAAAGCTAAGCTAAGCAGCTGCTGGCCTTAGCTTCATATTTAGCATACAGACATGAGAGTGAGATCAATGTGAACATGTGGCTCTCAGAGAGGACGAAGGTTTAAATGTTGAACTGTTCCTTTAAGCAGCCGGCGGTTGAAATGAGAGATTTAAACTTTCAGTCTCACCTGAGACATGATGTCATCAACAGGTGTGTTGTATCTTCCAGGTGTTTCTGGTGTCTCTAACGGCCAACAAGTTGGGATTCTCTGAACTGGGAACTATCCAGTTCCTGAGGACTCTGAGAGCTCTTGGGCCCCTGAGGCTCCTGTCTCGCTTCCAGGGCCCGAGGGTGAGACGCACGCACGCACGCACGCACGCACGCACGCACGCACGCACGCGCACAGAGATCAAACATATTGACAATTTATCAATACACATTACAAAACAGGTGAGTTATTGATGATGTCACAGTCCAGACAAGTACAGGTGTGTTGATGATGATGTCACAGTCCAGACAAGTACAGGTGTGTTGATGATGATGTCACAGTCCAGTCAGGTACAGGTGAGTTATTGATGATGTCACAGTCCAGCCAGGTACAGGTGAGTTGATGACGATGTCACAGTCCCCGGTCAGGTACAGGTGAGTTATTAATGATGTCACAGTCCAGTCAGGTACAGGTGTGTTGATGATGATGTCACAGTCCAGTCAGGTACAGATGTGTTGATGATGATGTCACAGTCCAGTTACATGTCTCACTCTACCTGTCTCTCTCTCTACCTGTCTGTGTGCAGCTGGTAGTGCAGGTTCTGGTCCGGGCCATCCCGTCCATGTTCAGCTGGCTGCTGGTCGTTATGCTGGTCTGGTTGGTCTTCTGCGTCCTGGGGGTGAATCTGTTTGCCGGAAAGTTTTATTACTGTTTCAACGAGACGTCAGAGGAATATTTCCCTCATGAGTACGTGGACAACAAGAGCGAGTGCTACTCTCTGATGATGGAAAACTACACTGAAGTCCGCTGGAAGAACCTGAAGTTAAACTTCGACAACGTGCATACGGCTTACCTGTCGCTGCTGCAACTGGTCAGTGTGAGCACTCAGCATGCACGCAGGAAGTGATTCAGTCTGAAAATGATAAATGATCAAACAGAATCCACATGCTCAGAACACGCAATATATTTAACATACTGTATGTGTTTAAATATCGTCATCAAATGTAATTAAAATAAAGGTTTAGTCCAGTTATAACAAACAGCTACTAATGGCCGACCAGGGGCCGCTACGTACATGGGGCCGATGGTCAGCCACCACCCTGCTAACCTCTGGTGGCTCGGTACCCTGATGTTTCCACTGTTACAGCGTCACGCGTTTCACATTCAAATTAAATTATGTTTTTCTTCTGATGAGTTTGGTGATTGAAATGAGAAGCTAACAGTGGCTCTGCTGCAGCCCTGTGAAGGTCGGATAGCAGCGTCCAGCGTTTAGAGACTGAATCACTTCCATGTCGACCGACTGTGATCGACACAAACATCTCTGCTTCACTGTAACTGACTGTGATGATTAAAAGTGTAATGTGAGAACACGGACAGAAATTCAGACTAGTTTAAAATGTGTTTTTTTTTCGTAAAAACTGTCCTAAACCACGTGTAGTTCAAATAAATTAAATGTTTCCCTTCAACACTCTACTCTCATAGTTTCAGATTCATCCTCATGAAATTAGTCTTTGATTTGCACAGTTCAAACCTCCATAATGAGTTAAGTTGCAGCTCATTAAAAGTTCATCAAGCTTACATTTAGACAAACTTAAATTAAGTGTTTTTCATATGAAGTTCTGTGTTGTTTCTCTGCAGGCGGCATCAGAAGACTGGATGGACGTCATGTATGCAGCTGTGGACACCAGAGAGGTCAGTACACCTGCTTTACTGGTACCGGTACTGCTACTGTTTCTGCTACTGATACCATTACTGCTATTGGTACTACGACTGGTATTGCTACTGCTAATGCTACTGGTACTGCTACTACTATTGGCACTTATACTGGTACTGGTACTGTTACTGATATGGGTACTGGTATTGATACTAGCACTGGTACTGAAACTGGATACTGGTACTAGTAGTGATACTGATACTGGCACTGATACCGGTAGTAATACGATACTGGTTCTGGGACTGGTATTGATACAAACACTTGAAGTGATACTGGTACTACTACTGCTACTGGTTCTACTACTAGTACTGCTACTGCTATTGCTAATAATAAACTTTATTTAATGCTACTGTACTGCCCATTGACATAAATAAAGATGGACGATGCGTCTCCACTTCCTCCCAATGTACAAAAATGAAGCCAAAATATCCCGGATACGAGCGCTGCCATCTTGTGCTGGTGATGTCATTTGGAGCCAGAGTCTGCGCAGTAGTGACCGGCGGCGCTGCGGTATCAAGTTCCCGCCCGTACACCCGCCCGCCCAATCACGAGCAGGGCTCAGCTGTCAACCATGATGTTTCATCCCATTTTTAAAGCATTAAATAACTAATCAAACTCAAACTGATCAGAAAAATGAACACTTGAACATACATCAGCAGGATAAGAACTACCTAAAATGACAGAAACCATCTTTGGGAAAAATGTATTTGAGATGTACTTTGAGTTTTTAGTTTGGCTCATATCCCATCTGCTAACATGGAGGGGTTATGACCTATACTGCAGCCCACCACCAGGGGGTGACGGAGATGTTTTAGCCTCACTTGTGGGGAGCTCTCATGTTGTCCATCTTTATATACAGTCAATGATACTGCTACTGGTACTGCAACTGGTACTGATACTAGCACTGGTACTGGTACTGGTACTGATACTGGTATTATTACTAATACTGCTGCTGGTTCTGTTGCAGTTCAAAATGTGAAATGTTCTCAGATCTGCCCTCTGCATGCAGAGAGCAGTAACTACAGTGTGTGTGTGTGTGTAGGTGGAATCTCAGCCAGCCTATGAGTACAACCTGTACATGCACCAGTACTTCATCTTCTTCTTCATCAGCTGCTTCTTCACCTTAAACTTCTTCGTCAGAGTCATCCTCGTCAACCTGCAGAAAGACAAGATATGTTTCTACACTCACTGACAGACAGACAGACAAGCTGACAGACAGACAGGCACAGAGACAGACAGGCTAAGAGACAGACAGACAGAAAGACTGACAGGCAGGTAGACAGGCTGACAGACTGAGAGACAGACAGACAAGCTGAGAGACAGACAGAGAGACAGGGAGACAGACTGAGAGACAGACAGGCACAGAGACAGACAGGCTAAGAGACAGACAGACAGGCAGAAAGACATACAGAAAGACTGAGAGACACAGAAAGACTGAGAGACAGAGAGGCAGAGAGACAGACAGACAGAGAGAAAGACAGGCAGAGAGACAGACAGAAAGACTGAGAGACAGGCAGGCAGACAGGCAGAGAGACAGACAGGCTGACAGGCAGAGAGACAGGCTGAGAGACAGAAAGACTGAGAGACTGACAGATACAGACTGAAAGACAGACAGACTGAGAGACAGACAGGCAGACAGACAGACAGACAGACAGACAGACAGACAGACAGACAGACAGAGAGACAGACAGACTGACAGACTGAGAGACAGAGAGACAGACAGGCAGACAGACTGAGAGACAGACAGACAGACAGACAGACAGAGAGACAGACAGACAGACAGACAGACAGACAGACTGACAGACTGACAGACAGACAGACAGACAGACAGACAGACAGACAGACTGAGAGACAGACAGACAGACAGACTGACAGACTGACAGACTGAGAGACAGACAGACAGATGCTCTGTGTTCGGAAATTGATGAAAAAAACTGAATGATCCAGATTCAGAGTCAGTGATGAATATTCTCATGTGTCTCAGTCTTTGTCTTTTCTTTTGTCTTTAGATTTGTTTTTACTTGACTTGACTTTTATCTGTTGTCTTTACATTTTTCCTCATTTTTGTCTTTAATTTGTCTTTGTTGTCACTTTTACTCCACTTTGCCTTCACAGTGTCTTTATGGTTGTCTTTGCATTGTCCTTACTTTGTCTCAAATTGTCTTTACATCGTCTTTAATTGTCTTTTCTTTGTCTTGACTTTGACTTTACTTTGTCTTTACTTTTGACTTTACTCTGGAGGGAAACATATTTTCATGACAGAGCAGCAGCAGAAATATCCAAACGCCATGAAGAAACTGTTCCCCAAGACACCTCAGAGATCTGTTCCCCGACCTCAGGTGGGTTCACTTACTTCCTGTCTGACTGTGTTGAAACCACATGGTAAATACAGATGTGGAGTTCAGGTCAGAGTTCAGATTTGACCAGGGTCCCTATTCAGATTAGAATCATGGGCCAAGAATTTAAATGTGCTTTTGATGCGGTTTAATTTTCTTGTTTTAGTTCAGTTTTTTTCCCCTTTACTCTGAAGGATTTACTGGTTTCTGTCAGATGTTTTAGGATAGGATAAACTCTGAAAAAATGTCAGAATCAACTTGGAATGATTTGAGACTAAACTCAGAATAGTTTCAGAATAAATTCAGAATAAAATTTGAATAAATTCAGAATAGTCAGAATAAACTCTTCAGCATTGTCCGATCTTCCTCTCTGTGTCCTCAGAACCAGTGCCAGGCCCACATCTTCGACCTGGTCACCAAACCGTATTTTGAAGTCTTCATGGTGGTTCTGATCTGCCTGAACACGGTGCTTCTGATGGTGGAGACGGAAAATCAGAGCCAGGAGAAAGACATTATCCTGTACTGGTTCCACTTCCTCTTCATCATCATCTTCTTCATGGAGTTCATTCTGAAGATCATCGCGTTCAGAAAACACTACTTCACCGACTCCTGGAACCTCCTCGACTTTGTGGTCATCACCGTGTCCATCTTAGGTAAGTTATCTTTCAATTAGGGGTGTAACGATTCTGAAACCGAGATCGAAGCCATGAGACGAGATATTCTGTCACTCCCCACTTCTGCTACCTCTGCTAAAGCTAAGCTAAGCTAATGCTAAATGAACCGTTCAAACGGCTCGTTCAAACGTCCGTCCATCAGTGAAGGTTGTGCATTTATTGCATCTTTGTTCTGTATACAAGTTTTTAAAAAAGGCAGAATGGGGGGTTGTTGTTCCTCCTCTGAGCCAGCAGCAGAGGTAGTAACAGCAGTGAGGCGGCAGGACAGTTTTGTCGACGTGGTATGTGTGCGACCCACAACCAGGAGGTTTAAAAGCTGCTAGCAACAGTTAGCAGCTAACTCAAAGAAGAAGAAAAGAAACCAAAAATGTTGGACAACAAGTGCTTGGGACAGAAGACGAGATCAACGAGATCAACCAACCATAACAGGGATCTAAATAATTTGTTATTGCCATGTTTTGCCACTGATCAAGTGCTGCCTGTCTCTTACTGCTTTCAGTGTCGGCCATTAGAAAAGACGCTTTGAGTCAGTAAACACCTCTTACACTTACCTCCTCCAAAAAACTCCAAAACAATTGATTTATTTTCTTTTTTTGTCTCTTGGAATTGATTGCAGTCACATCTGTAACCACATTTTTGTTAGTTCATTTAGTTACTGTGTGCAAAGAATGGTTTGTTTCATTGGGGGGTGGGATTGGGGGTTCAAGGGTTGATGGTTGACTATGACGTGAGCAGTGACACTGTATGTTGCCTCTACTTTGAAAAGCACAAAGAAATGAGAAGTCACCACCACATGATGTATAATCAGTAATATCTAGATGTAACAAAGGATATTAGTTGTTAGCCGTTACTGAAGAAAACTTCAAAACATGATGATTCTCAAAGGGTTCTGCCGCCTCTTTGGTGTCAGATTTCTAAGTGGATTTCTGGACATTTATTCTGAGAGATAATGATATCCTCAGGAAGTGAAGTCACACCGAATCACATCAACATGTGTTTACCTGTGTGTTGTTTCCTTTTTCCCTTCAGGCATGTTCTTTGCTGACTTGATGGAGAAGTACTTCGTATCATCAACTGTCTTCCCAATCCTCCGATTGGCTCGTATTGGTCGTATCCTCTACGTCATTCGCTGTGCCAGGGGTATCCGGAAGCTGCTTTTGGCCTTTGTGACGTCACTTCCTGCCCTCTTCAACATTGTTCTCGTCCTCCTCCTCATTATGGTCACCTTCTCTATCTTTGGCATGTTTAACTTTGCCTATGTGAAAAAGGGGGTCTTGATTGACGACATGTTTAACTTTGAGACATTTGGGTCCAGCATGATCTGTTTGTTTATGACCGGCACGTCAACTGGATGGGGCGGTCTGCTGCTTCCCATCATGAACACACCTCCAGACTGCGACCCTCATACAGAGAACCCAGGAATGACGGTCTTAGGGGACTGCGGCAGTCCGGTACTGGGCATCGTCTTCTTCACCACCTACATCATTCTGTCCTTCCTGCTCGTGGCCCACCTCTACATTGTTGTTGTCCTGGAGATATTCAACTCAGAGGACACCGAGGCGTTGAGTGACGATGACCTGCAGAAGTTTTATAAAACCTGGAAGAAGTTTGACCCTGATGCCTCGCAGTTCATCCCGTACAGGTGAGTCCAAACTTCACACAGGCAGTTAAACAGCTAGTTATAATAATAAACTCTAAAAATTATAGAATCAAAAATAATTTCTGTTACTGGATTTACTCAAGGAGCAGTTGATGGAAGTTAAGTCTGTCAGACAGTTACAGACAGACGTCAGACTGCTGCTGGATCCTGATTTCACAGACAAAGAAAAGAAAATGTAGGATTGGGATCTAATTTGGTTAGATTCGATAGAAACCAGAGGGGGACCGAGGACAGAGCCTTGAGGGACTCCAGAGGGCAGCAGGTGTTGGAACAGTCAACTGTCTGTTTAAGGTGTCTGTAACAGCTACAGACGAAGACACACATCAGGACTGTGTCTCTGACGATGAATCTGATTTTTGACTGGGTCTGTTCCAGGTCTGTTCCAGTCTGGGTCAGTTGGACTAGGTCTATTTCCATCTGGGTCAGTTGGACTAGGTCTGTTCCAGTCTGCATTGGTTAGACGGGGTCTATTTCAGTCTGGGTCAGTTGGATGATCTATTCCAGTCTGGGTCAGATGGACCTGGTCTGTTCCAGTCTGGGTCAGCTAGACCGGGTCTGTTCCAGTTTGGATCAGTTGAAATTGGTCTGTTCCAGGCTGGATCAGTTGGACTGGGTCTGTTCCAGTCTGCATCAGTTGGACTGGATCTGTTATGGTTTGAGTCAATTGGACCTGGTCTATTTTAGTCTGGGTCAGGTGGACTAGGTCTGTTCCCGTCTGCATCAATTGGACTGGGTCTGTTCCATTCTGGGTCAGATGGTGTTGACAGATAAGATCTTGTAGAGTCACTGTCATCTTCAGATTCAGTCGCTGTTGGTCTCACAAAGACTTTGAAAACATGTTTGATATTTGTGACTGACGTTAACGTCCGATGACCTCACTTGTGTGTTGCCGGGGATACGAACCTCTAAATAAACAGCTTTACCTGAAGTAAGCTTGGTTTTACAAAGTTCAGCTCCAGTTCCCTCTGTTGACTCTACAGTCCTCTGCACCTCCACCCAGGATCAACCAAACTCTGAGCTTTTTTTACTCTTTTAAAAAAAAAATCAGAAGCAGAGTAGGGCAATATCAGTGTCAGTGGACTCTAATGGACTGTCGTGTATTCTATAGCAAACTTTCGGAGTTCTGCAACAGTCTGCAGGATCCTCTGAGGATACCCAAACCAAATACCATCAAACTGACCCACATGGATCTGCCTCTGTGTCCTGGAGACAAGGTCCACTGTGTGGACGTCCTTCTGTCACTCGCCAAACAGGTAACATCACCTCATCACATACTATTACTGCTACTACTGCTGCTACTACTACTGCTATTATTATTATTATTATTATACTCTTTATGTGTGCAGGTTTTGGATGATGAAGAAGAGATGGACTCTCTCAAATCCAGAATGGAAGAAAAGTTCATGCCCAACTCATCCAAGGTTTCACACATTCTATTCTATTCTGTAGTTTGTATCTGAAGTCAGATTACATTTCCTTCTTTTGATTTATGCAATTCTTCACAACTCAATTGTATTTGAATTTCTAATCAACATTTTAATATCACACTTGTGTGTACTTCTTCACCAGGATCTTGTTTTTGTGCAGATTATTCCTCATTCAGTCAGTGTATCCATGAATAGTGAAAAGCTTGGAGTAATTTGCAGGATAAATTATAATTTTTTTGTATTGAAGTATATTATAAACTCAAGAGTCGTGACATTTTAATAACACAAAACAGAGAATCGGACAAAGATGTGATCAGTAAGATAGGACAACATTAAATGAATCCATGAAAACATGGTGTTCGATGTATGCGAATCAGACGACTGGACTCTTTGTCTTCAGCTCTCTTCATTAAGTTCAGAAGAAGACAGATTTATTTTGAAAGGTAAATGTGATTGTTCTTCCTGTGATATTGGCTGGTCGATGTAACTTTGCACTGAAGTAGGTCTTGTAGAAAAGGAGATACCGCTCCATACAGATAGGAGAAGTTAGCCTTGAAGGCTATAGAGTCCATAGACCTTTCTGACATAAAATCCTACAAATCTTTCTGACAGAAAGTCCATAGTGCTTTCTAGGAGAAAGTCTCTTCTGCCACAAAGCACATAAGATTGTATCCAGGGTTTGCACCTAGGTAGGTAGGCTCTTTATTTCCCTTTTTTCAGTAATTATTTTATTGTTTTGGTCACATATTGGTTAGGTTTAGGCTACATAACTACTGGGTTAGGTTTAGGCACCACAAATACTTGGCTAATCCAGGACATTTATGTCATGTGCTGCGTCAATAAGACAAAGTGCATCATGGAAGACTTCTAGTCATCCTGCTGGCATTTTTCTCCTTTATGCCCTCTGGTAAACGGCTCAGGGCTAACCGTACATGCACAACAAGATTCAGATGACCAAGACGACAGGGAATCCAGTACCAGAGGGTGGTTTATGGAGTTTCCTGATGGGCAGATAACGTGACTTGTTGTAGCTGCAGGTTAGACAGTTACCGCTAATTCGGTTAGCCTTGCAGTTAATGATAGGAGTCCCGTTAGCTGACTCAGCCCTGGGTTGCCAGGAGCCAAACCCGGCAAGAAAACCACCTTGGTACTGGATTCCCTGTGGTCAAACTGTATTCTGTCGGGCGTCGGTCTTTGGTTGGATGCTGTGTGTGATCCCACTCGGGTCATGTCTGGAAAGTCCTTTTAACATTTAATCCTCTGTGTTCACTGGGAGCTCCCAGTTGGGCAGAGTCAGCTAGTTGGATATCTAGCTGCATGACACGGGGAGTAACCCACATTTAGGACTAACGCTATAGGCTACTTTAAAAAGTCCTTTCCTTCCTGACCCGTTTGTACAGGAAACACGGAAATATGTAGAAGCAAGCAGCACTCTGCCTTCTGTTTCATGTAGACTTAGAGTTGAGTACAATAATCTAGTTTTTACTACCATTACTGATTTTTTAAAATTTTTTATCAGGAACAGTTTCAATTGTGCTTGGTTGTGTTTTTTTACTTCCTTATGGCCCCCAACCAGAGCCGGAGTGGGACTGACCTTTAGCCTGGGAGTTTCTGTGAAAATATAACACTGTGCGGACATGCATGATGCAGTGGCACTGTCTTTCACCTCTTCCCCCACCTCCACACTCCTCCCTGACAAAACTGTATCACTTGAGGGTCCTGGTTCTGTAGAGTGTACATGATGCATATGA
>JBBPCS010002025.1:0-14124 GCA_037974645.1 Hollardia meadi
ACTTTGAAAATTGAAAATAAATATTGTTGAAATGATAAGGAAATGTGCGGTGTTGATTTTATTTGATAGACATGGGGACATTGGATGCAATTTAGACATTATGAGGTTTGGACCTTTGCTGGGAGGAAATTTTAGTAACTGACCTCTTTGAATTTTAATTGAATACTCCCGCAATAGCTTAACAGTGGGGGATGGTATGAAAACGGTGCGTCGCCAACACGCGTTGCCACTGCACTAGTTCACTTAATGTCGGCACCCACGGGCGAAAACATAAATCGGCGCTGACCATCGACTGCTGGACACCTCTCCCAAACTTAAGTCCCATCAGAACTGCCTGTCACTGGTAGATGCAGTCCAGTGTGCTCCTCCTCACTCAGAGCCTCTCTCTGAGGAACAAACAAATGATGTCGTCCTGCTGATAGGGCTGCTGCTAAAGGGCAGTTCCAAGTAACTAATTTGATTGTTTAATTTGGAGGACTTGGAAGCACCGACTACATTACTACAAGTACTGATATTACCAGTATGAGTGAGCATTTCCTTTTAGCCCTAAATTTATCTTATCAATTTAAAGTGACACTGTATGTCACTTTAATAAAAGTTTATCTTATCTTATTTTTCTATATTACTAAAATTACTACTGCTACCAAGCAAAAGGGGACAGTCTTACTGTGAAATGAAATGGAAAGTAAAGGTTGAGTTTTACGAGGAACCTTTCTCACAGCAGACATTTTGATCTGTTAAACACAGCTGTAATGACTAACTTTAATCATGGCTTTATCCGTTTAGGCGTTTCGTTCCAAGACCAATATCAGTGACAAACCCTGTCTCAGTCTAGCCCTTATCAGCAATAAAAACTTTCATTGATGCTAACCAGGCGACCATATCCACAATAGCACTATAAGTTTATTTGTATAAACACATAAACACACCTCACACACAAAAAAAACAAGCAGAGCAGACAACAAGACCACATCATGCCAAGCCATCCAAGTCCTCTGCAGCTCTTCCACAACTGTGAACCAAAGGCAGCTCATACTGTCTGAACAGGGCATATACAAGATGGGGGGACCCCAATCAGTTTGTAACCCCCTGTCAGTTTCTACCCATCACATGCACACAGACAGAGAGGGAGGCTGGGGGAGAGAGACAAGTGGGAAAGAGGTTAAAGATGTAGACAGCAAGAGATAAGCAGACTGGACCAGAGAATAGAAAAGCAAAAGAGAGACAGAGGAGAGAGAGGAAGAGGAGAGGTCAACCTAAAAGAAATGCAAAGATGTAGTACTGACTGGTGATATCAACCACTGAATCAACATAAAGACCAAGTATGATACTTTAAGGGGTTGCTAATAAAATGTTGTTTCCATGTGAGCTAAGGTAAAGTGCTTGGATTTGGATGTGTTTTATTTGAAAATACCTGAGTAAGGTAAGAGAAAAAGAAGAGAGAAAAACAAATGAAGACCACAACACATTTCTCAATAGGCCTGTTTGTCACCCAGTCATATTGCATATAAGTGAAAAGTACACTTAAAAGTGTACTTAAGTACAATTGAGCACTGATTTATTTTTATTTTTTTACAAACAATTTAAAGATGTTAGAGAAACTGGAGGCCACTGAGTGTCAAACTGAATACCGAAATTGTTGAAGTGAAGTATGAAAGCACGAAATTTACCACAGCATCACCCGAATGTGTTGATTAGTGGAACAAGCTAAACTGGAGGGCAAGTCTTCCTCCCCATAGCCTTAAGCACTCTCACTGCAGATTCCAACCGTGCCAAAGCAATAACTAATGCTACAGGAGTGTTTGACATTGCGGATGTGCAACCACACTGAAAATTGAGGATTTAAGCCTATGGTCAAAGTGCTTGAGTCCCGCTACAATGTGCCCTCACGTGTGCAATTTAGTCAGTCCATCCTGCCTGCTCTGCATGAACAACCACAAGCTGCAAATGTTCTAAAGGTCTTATGATGGAGCATTGGTGTTATTTATTTTTGTTATTCATCTTGTTTTGTTACTGACAATATGGCAGTATTCAAGTGCCTTATCTGTTACAGTAGGAATTATGGCCAATGAATTAATGTTGAATGTTTACATTTTTCAAAATAAATGGCAAATGTTGAGTTTCTACTTTTTTGTTTTTTACCCTGCTGTGACAAAAACATAACAAACCGTGAATTTTGTGTATTGTTACACCCTTAATACACACCAACATCTTACTGGACTGGCTCCTAGTTAAATTGGCATAAAAAATGAATTAAATCAGGATAAACCCCTTCAGATGTATCATCTTATTTTCAGTTGCTGAATTGCAACTGTAAATTTTACTGTTTTTTTTGTCTTATGTTATTGTATTTTGGGTATTTAGCGTGTGCACTGTGTTTTCTTGTTCAGATGGTGGTGCAGATTTGTTTTAATTTTTGTTTTCCCTTTTACTTTGTTAATTTTATTGATATACGTATATTGTGGTTTCACCTTCTCCCACCAACTCCTGTGGCATTCCCCTGTGCAACCCCTGCGTTCCTTTTCCACACAAAATCTGACGCTTGAGGTATAAGCAAAAAGTCATGACATAAAATTTAGTTCTCCACGTCACCTCCGTTTTTACCTCTAAATGGACTTGCATTTATATAGTGCTTTTCACGTCTACCGACTTGTCAAAGTGCATTCACCCATTCACACATACAGTGCATTGGTGGCTCATCAGTACACATACACTCACACAGCTATGCCTTCATCTATCCTCCCCAAGGACACTCCGACACACAGACTTGTTTGTGACAATGTGACAAAGAACATAAAAAAGTCTGTAATTTATAATCATGTCAGACTTAATGTTTATTAGCAGCTCAAAGGAAACAAAAACAAAAATCACCAGGACATGCTTGCAGCAAGGCTTCCTGATCATGTTTCTTGTTTGGTGTATTTCTACATGACTTAACAAAGAACCCTCCTCCTCTAAACTTCATCTGAAATATTGAAGACCTCCTGCCGGCATTCAAATCACACTAAAGACGTCCCCTCTCACCTTTGTCACGACATCACGTATTCATGATAGACAAAGAGGCTATTTATGGATCCCTCCAGGCACACCGTTCACAGTCAACCCCACCCACTGGCAAATGACAGTCCCCCAAATACGTTTTTAAAATACACCTTTTATAGTGCTAATGAACATCCAGCACTGTAAAAGGCTTTCAAATATATAGCAGATATAAAGGACCATGCTAAGGATACCACTCCATACTGATCTATACATGATTTAACCATCTGTTTATAAGCTGTAGTATTGTGAAGTATATTGTAAAGTATTTAGCTTCAAACCTGTACAACTAGGCTATCAGACTGCTCTAGTAATGAATCAGTGAGCATGCACTGTAGCAGTCGAGACGGCCACAGCCAGCTGGAGGTTAAATAAACATTAGATCGGCTCTGACAGCTCAGCCAGAGGCTTCTGACAGGACTGCTGCAGCTCTGCTCCACTGGAAATGGCTTATTAAGGCAGAATCTTCACTGCAGCCTGTCTACCTGTGTATGTGTTTGTTTGTGTGTGTGTGTGTGTGTGTGTGTGTGTGTGTGTGTGTGTGTGTGTGTGTGTGTGTGTGTGGTGTAAACGTCCTTAAAAAGGCACAAAGGATGAAATCCTGTCTAGCTAGGAAACCACAGCACATATGAAGACTGATTATGACACTCACATAGCCTGACAAATTATTTTTAAGCTCACAGTGAGTCCAGACTATTCTGTGCTCAATAGAGCAGGTCAGCATAAATACAATGTCACAATGAATGACATCATCTTGTAGTAAAGGGTTCAAATATTTTGCCAAATCTTTTTACGACTGTAAATCGGACACATCTGAGACTTATCCTGCTATTTATGCTGCTTTACAGCTGAAATCTGAATGGAGACAGGGTGATGCTACACAGCATTCATATTGGACAATTCTACAAACTCTGCATCATGTTCAAAATTAAGCCAACATTATTATTCAACTCCTGTCTTTGGCATGAAGGGTAAATTTGATACACATTCCACCTCCTGGAACTCCCCATCTTTACTTTCTGTCTCGCTAAATAAGTACTTCCTTCACTGGCACTGAATGTTGGACTGCAGAATTGTCCAATATGGATGAAAGCTGATAGAAGCCAAGAATGGCTTATTTTTTTCCATTAATGTTTGTCATTGTTACTGTAGCACAGTATATGCAGCCTTTACTATCTACAATCTTTGACCAAAGTTTAAGCAGGTATGATCAATGCCCCTTACAGGCAAATATAAGAATGCAAGCTTTTTCAACTTTATTCAGACTGAAACAATTATTTTGATCATCAATTAATATGTCAATACATTTTTTGTTCAATCACTTAATCACTATAATAGGATAGGATGATAGGACATCTTCAACAACAGATCAAACCCCACAGATATTCAGTTTAAATTATTTTAAAAATAGAAGATGCAACCAAAAATGTTTGCCATCATCAGTCAATTAATTGATTAGTCGGTTGAAAGAAAATTGTTTGCAGACTATTTTAATAATTGATCGTTTCGAAATGTCAAACATTTAATGGTTCCAGCTTCTTAAATGTAAGGATTTGCTGCTTTTCTTAATTTTTTGTGATAGTAAATGAAGAGTCTTTGGGTTTTGGACTGTTGGTTGGACAAAAGAAGCAACTAAAAAATGTCACCTTGGGCTCTGGGAGATTATGATGAGAATTTTGCACAAATTTGTAACATTTTATAGATTATTATAGATGTACTATATATAGATTATTATAGATATTATAGATTAAATTGAGACATTTTCTGTCAAGTTAATCCATTAATTGACTAATTGTTTAAGCACCATTGTCTACTAGAATAAATGGAAACAAAGTGCTGTCTGAAGCTCAGTTGCCTTTATAACTGTGAAACACAAACATGTGTATGACTCTTTAAAATCTGGGTTCAAGATAAAAAATATCTCTTAACTAGAAAAGTCAAATACAAATACAATACAAGTACTTAAAAATAAGTCTTCTTGGAAATGAGCTGTACATGGCAGGTCCTCACATGTGTAGTAATACAAGTGTGTGTGTTTGTCTCCAAGGGTAATGTTCCTTTGCGCCAGCCAAAATAAATGAAAGGGTACAGTCTGGTCTTTCCTCTCTCTCGTCATCTATCAGTTCTCCCCCCACACTCCCCCTCTCCCTCTCTCTTCTTTGTCCTCCTCCTCCGCTCCTTTATCTCATCTCTGTCAATCTTTTGTCCTCTTTGCCAACACTGTCTCAGCATATTTGTTTTGTCCCCATCTAATACAAAACCCACTCGCTCTCTTTTTTTAACTTAAATTCATCACTCCATCTGCACTACATGCACCCCTCACTTTTTCCATCCATCCATCAATCTATCCCTCCTATTTTTTCCTCCATGCCTCCATCACCCGCTGTGGCGATGTCGGTTCACCACGCCACCTCATTAGTACATCTGGATCTCACTTTGTGCCCCTCCGCTCCAGCGACCCCCCGCACACACACACACTCCTCCTTTCCTCCATCCCTCCTCCTTTTTCAACTTCCTCTTTTCTCCTCTCCTGAACCTCCATTCCTCCTCGTCCAATAAGAAAACTCCCCGGTCACCAGGGCTCCTTAGCAACAGCCCCACAAGGAGGACTGGAGGTGTGTGTGTGTAGGGGGGGGGGGGGGGGTATGATGGGGAGGGCAAGACGGGATGAAGATAAGGAGGAGGAGGTGAATAGGGAAACCAACCCCAGAGTGTGAGGCTGGAGGTGCTTTTGCCATTATCAAAGCTTTGTATCTGAAGAGTGTGTGCATGCGCGTGTGTGTATATGAGTGTGTGTTTGAATGCAACAAAAGCTCAATTTACACATTAAAAAATGCATACTGTAAATATAATCCAGAGGGAATCATTTCAAAGTCTGCCCACTAGCTGGATTGTGTATGTGTGTGAATGTGGATTTGTGTATGTATGACTGCATCCTGGACCTGATTTAGGAACTATAGGTGCACCCAGCGATGATACATGGTCATATTTCATCGCCTGGCTTACACTCTCTGACTTCATCTCTTTGTACACACACAAATAAATCCCTCTCAATAAAAATCCAGTGTTTCTACTTTATATTCTAATTAATAAAACAACAGAACAGCCTAATAGAGAGTCAAAGACGGATATGAAAAACAATCAAGCTGCCTGCTAAGCTCCCAAATGACTTATCGAAAGAGTGGATGAATAAACATGAATCGAACATGGTGTTGTCTGAATTCTAGACACTCTTAAGGGGCATGTGTTATAAATATGTCATATTATGCATAAACACCAGCCTAAGCAACTACTCACCTCAGCATTTCCCTATAGAAAAACATCATTCAGTGGTATGACAGTAAGTCACCTTAAGCTTATCAGTTCATATGTGATGTGAATATACATACACATTAGACCGGTCTGAATCTTTGACCACTCTGTTGGACAAAAGCTGTTTTTTTATAGTAACCAGACACCAACATGGCATAAAGATGAAAGATCATATGGCCATATCTTCAGCCTCAGTAGAAATAGATGAGGCAGGTGAGGGTCAAATCCAGGTAATCAGTCCAACTAAGCACACAAAGTCCAAAAGGGCAAAGGCAAAGTCCAAAATCGAAAACAAAAGCAAAGTCCAGAAAACAGAGAGGCAAATACACTGGGAATAACAGGCTGGAACAAAGGCACATTAAGTAACTTGACGAACTGACAAAGACAGGGTGAGCACACAGACTTAAATACACAGGGAAGGGCAAGTTAACAAGACACAGGTGAAATAAAACAGGAAACAACAAACTAAACCTCAAACCATGACACTAGGTTTGGTGTCATGGTTTTGGGTTTTAGTTGTTATTAGTTGTTGTTTTAGTTTCTGACCTCATATGTCTTGCCTTACTTTACACTTTCTCCTTTCGTTATTTTCCCACCACTGTTATTGTCTGCGCCAACCTGATTAGTTTCACCTGTGTCTTGTTAACCTTCCCTTCCTTGTGTGTTTAAGTCAGAGTGTTCCCCTTCTTTCTTTGCCAGTTCATCGTGTTAGTGTCCTTGTCCTAGCGTTTCCTGTGTTGTGTGTGTTTTTTTGTTTTCTGGACAGTGCCTGTTTTCTTGGACTTCGTATTTTTGCCTGTACCTGGTTGGAATCGTTTTCCTTCTTGGACTGCTTTCATGGTTTTGACCTCTGCCTGCCTTGACATACCGTAAGCCTGTTTTTTGTATTAAACCCCTTCCACTGAACTCTGCCTCTAGACTTATGTCTGCATCTGGGTCCATGTAATTACTGTATACCAGTTTGAACTGAAGAGTAGCACTGCTAACAAAGTTCCACTAACTTGGACACAAATTCATTGCATTTCTAATAGCTGTTTTGCAATAAAAGCCAACAGCTGGTCTCACTAGAGGAAAACACTTAAAGTGAAGCAGCAGCAACAGCAGCAGGACATGTTAAGTTTGCATTAGCACGAAATTAGCACAGCTCAAACACATTTCCACTGTGGCTTGAACATAAACAGATGTCGTTTTGAAATGACTGACACTGTCATTGTCATGGTTTCATGTTTAGTTGGTTATTTCCTTGTGTTGAGTTTAGTTTATTTCTCAGTTATTTATTGTCTCATGCTTTGAGTTTCTTGTTTCCTGTTGTATTTTGTAGTCCTTTCCTTGTGTATCTTGCCCTGATTGGTTTCACTTGCGTCTTGTTAGTCGGATTTTGGGATTTACTTGGTTATTGGTTTTTGTGCTTAGCCTGTGTTGGACCTTTTAGTTACCCTTTAGATAAATAAATCAGTTTATTTAACCTGCTTTGCCTCTGGTCTCTGCATTTGGGTCCAAAACTCTGGTTCCTAGTGTTTCCAGCACCAGCCGTGACAGTCGTGTGTGTTTAAGAATTTTCTTGGAAGGACAGTCTCTTATCTCGTGTTGTGAAGCAGTGGTGGAATCACATGTATCCATGGATTGGTGCTCTGCAATGGGAAAACAGCTCAAGCCTATCAGAGACAGCCTTGGTGGTTGTTACCCCCACCCCACATTAGATCCACCCAGTCTTCTCTCCCTTTCCCATATTAGGATTACCTGCTCCAGTAACTTTAAAACTTCTTCAGCAGTTAACATTAAAGCTACATCAGTGCTTTTCTACTGATTAACTCAGTAAAAACTAGATTTACCACAAATGGATAAGGGAGTGAGGAAAATAGAATGTGATTTAAATGTGACATACAGTATGTCGATGTACGCATTTTCATCATCAGTATATGAAGCTAAATATCATTAGCTTCATATACTGTAAACTGCATATCTGCCCCCTTAATATATTTACACTCTGCTAGCTGAACAGTTTAACAGTAACATCTGTTTCTTGTAAAATCTGATCGTCAACATGCTGTTTCAATCACTTAAACCTTTGTTGTGTAGAACACCAAGTATTTTGGAGGCAGAAAATGCTTCAGGAAAATTCAAGTATATCATTACAAGAAAATGTGCTAAAGCTCCTTATAGCAGTGAGATAACTCAACGACTTGATGCACAGAGTACATTATGTATGCTGTACATTAATTTGACGTGTGCATGTGTGTGTGATTCCTCAGTGGACTGCAGAGGTCATGTGTAGGGCTTCCATTAATATGTCATGAAGGGGCAAGACACACCTTTTATATCTGCTTTAAAGGCCTGTTCCTCTCTTAATCTGGTATTTCACAGTTTAAATTTAAATGTCATGTTCACTCTTGTTTTATTTGAACAATTTCTCTTTCTCTTTTTATTCCCTTAAACTCTACCCTAATGAAACTGTATAAAACCTCAGAGTAAAGGGTGAGCTTTGGTGGCTGGATGACATGTTCCCAGAGATCTCTTTATGTAGAGTAGTCTCTTAGCTTTAAAAATTTATCAACTGTGTCCTTCTATTGATTGATGCTTTGAAGTGCTCTGTACTGTGGCCATACTAAGATGAGGCTTCCTTCTGCACCTTTTGACTCTTTGAAATGTTGTTTTATATGTTGCTTTTCTTATTGGACAGTGAAGTACCCACAATGAAAGTCATTGTGACATTACCAGGCCCTATATACTCACTGTTGCCTGTGTGTTCTTTCGTATTGTGTTTGAACAAACAAATCAGAATTTTTCTTCAGTTTGAATGTATTTCATACTAGTGGACAGTTAGCTTCAGAGCTGTACCATTCTATTAGAGAAATGATTTGTTAAGTCTGTTGAATCTTTCAAAATTAAAGAAATAAAAATTGTAAAAAAATAAATAATAAGAAAAAACTTGAACCACACTGAAAGTGCCCCTTACATCTGCCTCTTTGTAATTTGTCTGTGTTCGATGCACCTGTGTGTGCTGCTCTGTTGGCTACAGGGCCTAATTTGCCAGCATAGACCCATCTGCCTTGAGGTTACCGCGGTAATTTAGGTAATTCTGTCATTTGCTAGTTTGTGCTGCAGCCTCACACACACGCAGACACACACACACACACACACACACAGTTGTCCTTTCCAATTTCTCTGGCATAATTATAACATTACCAAATTAAATTTTCCCAGGTCTCTCTCAGCCTTTCCGGTCTTTTCCTTCTCCCTTCTCTTTCACAGACATGCGATAATGGACTTAATGACATTTTACAGACTATGTGTCCACCTATAGGGACACAGTGAACAGAAACCTCCCTGTCCCCATCTCCCTCTCTATTCATTCATTATGTAGGATGATATTACATCCATCCTTCCCATCTCTCCTTCATCTCTTCCATCTGGAATTAGGAACAGATTTTGTACCATGCTCTCTCTTTGTTGTGCCCCTTTTTTTATCCTGTTTTGAGGCTATGTTTTAATTTTTCAAATTTACAGAATGTCTCAACTTTAACACCGCAAAGAACTGCATGTCCTCTTTGTTTCAGCCCCTCTCAGCTCCTCATGTCCTTATCTGGCTTTTTCTTGACACAGCGACAACTCAGTGTGGGTATGAGTGTGTTTACGTGCATGTGTGCGCACGCATGTTAAACACCCCCCTCCCAGGTCCATGGTGTTAAAATGACTGACAGTGTGCATAGTGATTACTACTGTGGCTGAGTGGATAAAAGGTGTGATAAAGTGTGTCTTTGTATGTCAGTGAGTGTGTGTGCACCGACACATGCTTAAGGGGATTAGGCAGGATGATGGTGTGTGTGTCTGTGTGTGTGTGGACAAGTGTGGGTGTTTTTTTTTGGGGGGGGGGGTTCCTGAGTCTGTGAAAACGTGTGTCTATGTGCGTGCATTTATAAAATAGTGCAAGGGCTGGTTGAGTATTTGGAGCTGCTGACAAATCTAATTAACACTTTGGAGATATCTATCAGGTACAAAATACACACACACAGACACACATCCCTTTCTTTGAGACCGAGGGCTGTCACAGAAAGCATTTTATACACAAAGAACTGAGTGTCTGACCAGGATTGCATCATTGTTCTATATTTTTTCACTCTGGAGATGGTTTTGGGGTCTGTGAAAACCGCTGGCTTAGTGTGAAAAGAGCGAAAAAAAAGCTGATGTGTTTTCAAATTTTGCCCGTACACCTCATGTGGATGCAGTCAAAACCGACATATTGTGCAACGTCTGTTATTTTCATAAAATGTCTCTCTCCAGATTCTTGACCAGTGGGAGCAGAGGTTAAGACAGCCCAGTCTTCAGAATACTGGCACTGTATGTTTTAGCACACCACAGATACAATATGTTAGTTTGGTAGGTTTCAAATGTATCACATCAACAGTTCTACAATACATGTTGTACCATGTTCTCATTACATGAATACGAGCTGACTTTCTCTCCAGGAGCCGGTGGCTGGTGTGGTGGTGTGACACCTGCTTGGATGAGACCATTGTTCGAGACCACTTCAACCAAAAGATAAACAATAATTTTTAGCAACCATTGGGGTATTTTTATAGCCATCTTTGTAGCATATTTTGAACTTTTCCAAACCTTAACCGAGGGTCTTTTGTGCCTAAACCTAACCAGACTGTAAGCACAGTGTTGTCACAGCATAAAACTGGAAACTGAAAAGTACATATCCATGGCTTGCAGAAATGTACAGTGCCAACCCTTACTCTGGCGACTGGGCTGGTGCAGACTGACTAAGGCAAAGCAGTGCTTGGTTTAATGGCATAAAAGCATGGATTACTTTGCCTGAAACTCAAGATTGCAATGAAAACCTGATTTTTGTAATGTAGCTTTAAATAAAAAACATCTTATTAAGCCTGTTACTTCAAATGATACTCAAAAATGCAGCTGGACATTGAGCGTACTTCTAAGATGTAGATTTAAACTGGGATGCAGTTTGCTATGTAACAAAAACATCAATGAATGCCAATAAATTAGGCTCTGTGGATAGATAGAAGTAATGTTGAAGCATAAATCATCCCCTATCCATATGTCATATCTTGAGTAAATTCAAATGAGAGAAGATCAAACAGAGGCTATCCCAGCAGCAGCAGCATCAGTCACAAATTAGAGGAACCATTTCACGACTGAGTAGAGCGATGGCCAATGGCAAGTTGAGCTTCGAAATCTGGGTGGAAAAATACATGAGATCAAGTCACAACCCCAGATTGCATTTTCAGATTGAGGGCATCCATCTCCCCATTTCTTATAATGGATTTATGACACATTTCAAAGGAGGATGTGCTTGTAGAACTGATTTACTGTTCCATTATTTACACGAGCAAACTTCAAGTTCCCTTACTATGATTTTGTCTCAATCAGCAAAATTTGTTGCACATTGTGTACAATGATAATAAATGGACTTTTCATCTGTGTTCACAGAAACTGTCTGTCACAATTAATATGAGATGACAGATGTTAGGCAAAACTACAATGTTGCTGTGAGATGGAAAATATTCAGGAGGGCACATTCGCCCTCTGAAAACACACCGCAGCACACAGTAATGACCTGACAGGACACACACACTCACACACACAGATGGATGCCTGTGCAGTAATGTAGGTTAAGTACCTGGCTCATGGGCACAACCTCTGTATTCCCACCCGGAATCAGGCAAGTCTGGGTCTTAACCTCCTTGAACATCTTCTTCCTCTTTCCACCTCTCATTCACATAACTATTTTCTTCTATCACTGACTGACAACATTTTCTACATATTAGCGTGCAGTTTCCTTCTGGAAAAATGCTGATTTGTTAAAACACCTATTCAAAAAAGGGTCACAATGCAAGATGTACCACACAAATCACACAAATCCTGTTTCTAAAAATATTCGCTTTTCTTGATTTGATGGAGCAACAGATATATTTTTACAAGGTTTTCTTCTGTTGTCAGTAGATTATTTCAACCCGTTCTCTTCCCAGGCCGTCACATACCGATGTTTTGTCATGCGCCCTTTCCGTCTTATCCAAACACGCAAGATAACCTTTGGTATCGCTGATGTGCTAAGCCTTCCCTTTAGCATCTCTGGTGGACGTGAGAAGGCTCTTCTCCTGACTCACAAGGTCTAGGTTACTTTGTTTACGCACAAGTTTAAAGACCTGTAATCCAAAGCATCTTTCTTCTGTTTTGTTCATTCGAGATGAACTGTCAGCACAGAAGATAATCTTCAGCTCATTGGTTCCTGCTAAACTTAACACACAGCTTTCAGACAGAATATTTCATGCTTCTGCTGCATGCAATTTTTTTTGTTTTTTTATTTAAATATTCTGCTGATGAGGGCTTATCCGGTACTATCTAACTACACACACATGCACATGTGCGGGAGACACACACACATGCACTTTGAGCCAACAGATTAACTGGACATGGCAGAAGAGGAGTCATCTGTAGCTAAATCTCTACGGTTATGTAAAACAGTCCAAGCAGCAGCATTGGAGAAGAAATGAGGAGGTGCAGCAGACTGAGGACTGATGAAAAAATATGTTACTATAATCTTACTGTCGTTGTCATTTGCTTTATCCTCAATATATAAGACATCACAACACTGCATATAATTTCATGTGAAGGAAGGACAAAAGGTATTTGTGTACAAACTCAATTAAAAGTATGCATGTACTCTGTGTTATTGAATGTTAGTTTAATTTAAATTATAAACTGCATGAGCATTGGTTCATGTAACACCCAATCAACACTAGAACCAGATGATACTGAATGTAATAAACCAATAAAAAAAAGCAAAATGGCAGTGAACAGTAACTTTTATTTTTGTAACAAGTTTATCACTATTAGTGCAGTAATAAGTCAATCTGGGAAAAAAATGTTTTGCAGGATTATGTTTTTAGCTTCTGCATCGATTCTCAAAAGCACTGTATCGATTTTCAATCACTGTATCGAACAGTTTACGTGCAAAGTTTTGCAGCCGTGGTTCATTTTGTGTCGTGTTTAAACCACAATGGAAATAAGCTTTAGGGCTTTATTGTGTTTTATCCTTTTGACAAATACTGTACAATGATATGATGCTCCTATGAGGCTGTACATTTTTTTATTTATTTATATATGTCATATTTTTTATATTGTCAATAATCAATCAGTCTATCAACTTCTGAGCACTAAATAGCAGTGTTGATATCTATCTTCAGCCATTTGAAGCCAACGTAACAACGTCAGGTGAGACAGGAAGAAGTCAGCACAAATCGCCAGTGGAACCACAAAGAACACAGGCCTATACCTAGATATGATATATCTAAGTTTATTGAATCATAAACCCTGCAGCCCTATAAATTATTTTAATGATTTACTGATGTCAAAATCAAACCAAATTCACATCCATTCCTCTGCTTCCCAGCGACAACATGATTGGCATCAGATACATGGCCTTGAGCACTGTTCTTTCTAGAAAAAAAAAGCCATGTAACGTGGGTAGATCACAGAGTGACAAAGAGAGAGAGAGAGAAAGGGGGATGGGATGGGATGGTTAGTATGAGACCTTCCAACCAAATATTTGCAGTGAAAGGCCCATCTTTGTCCATTAGGGTCTCTCTCTCTCTCACTCTTTCGTTCTTTCTGTTTTCTGGGTGCATTAACCTCCTCTTCACAATGCTCCCAAACAAAGAAGGACTGTATCTCTGTAAGTGTGTGTGTGTGTGTGTGTGTGTGTGTGTGTGTGTGTGTGTGTGTGTGTGTGTGTGTGTGTGTGTGTGT
>JBBPCS010002027.1:0-14119 GCA_037974645.1 Hollardia meadi
CACACACACACACACACACACACACACACACACACACACACACACACACACACACACACACACACACACAATTCTGAAAAATGGTTTGGGTGTAACAGCAGCACTGTGTTGTACACAGGCTAAATCCTGTAAATGAATGTTGTGTTGTTAAAACTTAAGCTAATTCTGTTGTTACATGTTTTTTCCAGTAAACAAATGCATATACTGTACCGTACTGTAATTATAATCCCTATATTGTGTATTAATGAAAGAGATTTGACATAGTTAATTTCTTGCTAGCTGCTATGAATAAAGTCTTAAGCAAGAATTTTGACTTTTAAAATAACCTTGAAATATGTGACAGAAAAATAAAGAGAACAATTTCATATTATATATTGGTTCATTTCAAGTCAAACTGGCCTTCTCTCAGTTGTCTGACCTGTTTTACAGCTTCTGAGTTCCAGTTCTACTTATCTCCCAAGTCATTTTACTTTCAGTGATTTTGTAATCAGCTCCTCATCACGACTTCTCCAGTCCGGTCTTAATAGGTTTCCCTGTGGCTAATATCTGCTCCTTTACTCTGTATGCCATTAGCCTCTTAATGAAAGCATGACCCCTATCTGCAGCCCTTCCTCTGTCTCCCTCTCGGCCCATCCAAAGCTCTAGACATCACAGCAGCAAGGTGATGGAAAATGGCACTTCTCGTCCTTATTCAATTTGATATTAGCTATTATGGCTCCTCGGAGGCTCACACAGAGCCAGTGCTAGAAATAGACTGAGACAGGAACCATTTCTTTTGCTGCTTTATTTCTTTGAGCTTGTGTTGATATTTTCTTATTTTCTTTCTTCCAGGTGGGGGGATCGTATCCCAGCTCAACAGAACATGAAGAGGAGACCATGCAGATTCTGATCTCTACAGCTGTCAATCCACTGCTGAAGTGTATAACAGGATGGACAACAAGGAAATAAATAATCAATTAAATAAACAGTTACCGTTATTGTTCAAATAAATATAAATAGGCTAATAAGAAAAACAGAAATGTAAAATTATTCACAATCACTGATGAAAAGTCACAAAACTATAAACAAACTTTAGAAGCATTTAAAGGCAGTATATTTTACACTACTGAACTATAAAAGGCGAAAAAGAAACTTACACACAAATATTGAAATGTGCAATCTTCAATAAAATAAACAAAATATTTTCACTATTAATGTTTCTACTGATGTTAAAATAAATAAATATAAACAAATACAAATAAGAAAAACAGAAGTGTAGAATCAGCAACACAAAACAGAAGAAAAGTCACAAAACTTTGTTCTCTCTGCAAAGACAGTAAGGAACTATAGAACAGGCATTTTTCAGCAGTTGCAGGAGGCTCTACAGAGGCACATGTCTGCATTTCCTGCTGCAAAATTGTTAATCACATGACAGATTCTGAGCAAGTTCTGCATTGATGCTGATGACAGCAAGACCACTTAGACGTTTTTGTCCCATTGATGAACGCAGGTTTGTTTTAATCAGCTTAAGTTTTGAAAAACTTCGCTCAGCAGAGCTGTTAACCTCTGCTTTATAGAGTCAATGTGATACATAGAGCAATCCAGAGATTTGGATAGTTGGTTACATGAAGAAATGCCTCACGCCTGCTGCCTTTTGGGGCCATATCCAAAATTGTCGTGGCAGGATCACGTTACCCATCAGGTTTATTATGTATTTCCTGATTCCTATAAAGTTTTAATGGTGCCTATTTAAGTTGTGCTTCATCTTATACTTAAAAAATTCACCATTGACATTATGATTGAAGATTATCGTTAGGAAGTAAAGCAATTTATGCTTCATTATCCTTTCAAATTCTAAAGTTATAGACTGTGTCATCATAGTAAAGAAAATTTGTGTCTTAGTCAGACATACAAGGTACCCTTTGCCGTCGCCTGCCGACGTGCTAAGCCTTCCCTGACGCATACGGGCCCTTTGCCGTCCATGACCCACATGCTAAGCGTTCCCTTTAGAGTCTCTGGGCAACGCACAAAGGCTTCCCCCCTGTACGTCTTAACTTGACGCACAAGGTCTGTGTTACTTTGGTTAAGTTTAGGCACAAATATCAAGTGGTTAGGTTTAGTAAATGCCTAGTAACGCTTGTTTTTAAACGGGATGCTTACTCCGGTCTCCTGGGTGAAAGTGGTGTGTGTGTCCCGCTACCCTGATCTCCAAACCTCTTTGCACTTTCTTGCCTTGTAAAGTATGTTGCGCTACATCATCTGTTCAAGTCGTCTGAAACTGATGCGAACGGCTTTACATTGCAGGTACATTAAACCCTTGTGTGCCTATCGCCAAAGGGTAAACCTCTGGATGAGAAGCAAGGGTCCGTGACAAGACGTCGATATCTGGTGAGCTGAGGATAAGAACAGGCTGTTTCTACTGGGTAATCAGAGCACAGAATCTCAAGTGCATTGCAGTTCATTACAAATCCAGTGGGGGGCGACTGTATAGCCTAAAGAAGCACTCAGTCAACAACATAGCCTCTGACTGGTCAACAGACTCAACCCAAGGCATCATGGGATGGCTAACAATTATGCTAACAACAGTAACTATTTTCAACACAGAAAAGTGGATAATCACAGAAGACATTCATTGTCTGATTTATCATTATGGATTTATTTTACAAAGTTTTTAATGGCTGGATTTCAAAACTTTGATTGCACCGGAGCCCTCATTGATCGGCCTCTAACATGCAATTTTATGGAGATATTTAGGATAGTCATACAACATCGGTAACTCCAGACAACAACCTTGGGTAGTAATGCATTATGTGACATAGTAAATTTAATAATACCAAAATCCTATTAGTAATGTGGTGCATTACTTAGTTATTGCTTAAAGTAATATATTCCTGTAAAACATTACTTTTATAATGTATTACTCCCAACACTGCTGAGGTATCAATGTGATCTGGTATGACCTGCAGCTGAGTTGAGTCCAGTAAAGGTTTGTGATACTCATCTCAGTAGCGAGCGCATACAGTGAGCCCAGTCAGTCATCACAGTTTAAAGCAACACACAGTTCTAAATGAGTTTGAATGCTGCAATGATTCAGTTCTGATTACTGGTAGCTAGCTTGGCATATAAAAGCTGTGAAAGACCAAATTCCTACCAAACTCAAGGAAAATATGTGTTATTTTGTGCTTCTCCAGATGTACAGGATTGTAGTTAAACTGCACATGGCTCTGATGCGGATCAAATTGTACTGGTATTATACAAGGTTGTTGCTTGAAAAGAGAATTATTTGGTCTTTTTGCAATAAAAATGTGTCAAATATGCAGTCATGGTTGTTTGTGTGTTTTTCTAAATTCCTATTCAGTATGGGCTCTAGTCCTATAAAGTCTGCAAAGCCATTTATTTGCTTGAAACCTGTCCTCCCAGTTGTAGCATTACCTCCTTGTTCCTTTGGAGCTCTAATTGTGAGGACTTCAATAATTAATGACAAACTATTCCTCTAAGTGTTGCTCTGGAGCTGTGGCTCCAACCACACAACTTATTACAAACACATCCAAACCCCCATTTAAAGGAACAGCGGTGATTCCAACAAATGTTAGGATTTTAAAGTCAAAAGCACTTTTGGGAATTGCCCGAGGAAAAGTGGTTATCACCTGAACATTAGGCTCATCCTATCTCTGCAATGATAAATCTGAAACAGTAACAGTTAGCATCTAGGCTCCATCTCCAGGTCTCTACCCATGATAATATGAAAATTTTGTTTTCTATTGTATCCATTAGTATGGACACAAATTAAAGCAATGGTTCATTAACTGTGGGGCGGGCCGACTTGGGTGGGTGTAGAGCTATGCAGGTCATTTCACAGACATGAGAAAAAAGTGTAGCACTAAGTTAAATGAATTTCTTTTTCAGTACTGGGGTTCCTGGATACTGGACCATTGTCTGTCCTCTGTTTCTCTCTCCTTCAATATTTCTTTCTTCCTGTCTCCCCACCCTTTAGCCTCAAACTTTATCCAGAAATCTTCTGTTCTTATATTCTGTACATGTACCCCATTTTTTGCACACCCATCCACATTTTTGAAAGTTTTTTGCCCCTTTTCTCTCCTCTGTACATATCTTTATTCTATTCTATTCTATTGAATAATTTCTTAAGTTGTTGCTTCTTTATGCTGCTGTAACAAAACAATTTCCCTCACGGCATTACTACAGTATATATACATTTAAGCCAGTCAGCAAGTGCATGATTGTAACTTATACATGTTTTATATAGCAATTATTATTATTATTATTATTAGTAGACAACTTTGAAAATGGTCTTCAGAAGTGTCTATGTGCTTCCTGTCACATGATGTTGACTTACTGCCCCTCCTTCCTGAGGACATGGCGAAGACAAACCCTCCCAAGAATATGTCATTTCTATATCAACTTCATCATAAAAGTGTCTAGAGTCACATGAATTAACACCGATCAAATCAACTTTCGGTTTCACGCGGGACGCAAACTCCAGTCTCTTGGGTGAAGGTCCACTGCTTTTTTGACCCATCCACCACCCCAACCTCCTTCAAGTGTAGACTTTTTCACTCTTTATACTACGTAATCTTGCATTGTTTTCTCTGTCGCATTCATGAGAAAAGCGAAATGTGGACGGCGTTAAATGACACGCAAAATGATTCAGGCGCCATTTGGTGAGACCAGGCTGGGCCATGAGAGGTACACTTGGTGTTTTATACAGAGATAAACAAGGAGGATAAGAGAAATGTTAAAAAATAATTTTCTTTAAGTGTTCTTACTTTACGCATTGATTTTCATTTGATTACACATTTATGTTATGTAATTAAGACTTCAGCTTTTTATGTAGTTCTAATAACTTTCTGTTTGTGAGCAATTCCGTGTTTAAACATATTGCCACTCAAAAAATGATGGTTTTACGATGCTGCAATCTATCAGTACTTAGTTAACATTTCACTATTATAGGGTCAAAGACAAGGTATGTGCCGACTGACAAAATATAGTTGCCAGATAAGATTTTCTAGAAAAGATAGCACAAAATATAGGAAATAAATTCAGAACATGTTTATATGGGACCGTGATTCTATGCAGAAAAATATTGAGAAAAAATTCACTGTCAAGTTCATGTGCTCCATAATTTCATTTCAATAAAATTCAACCAGGCTCATCCTCATTGTTGCTAATGATAGCTAATTAAATAATATAACATATTGAGGCCTGGTTTTTATTTATTTTTTTGATTGTAAACCATTGCAGTTAGTGGACATTCTTTACTTTGGCAGGTTGTGCTTTATCAGAGCACAAAAGCAGGACAGGACACTGGTAATGAAGGCTGACACTGACAGAGCATATGGTCTTTATCTCTGTCTCATAGAAACACAACTGCACATAGGGTACTCCACCTTATTACCTACACACATCAAACACACACGCAAACACACACACACATTCCTTCAATCACCCTCCTCTACTCCTGCCTTCCATCTTTTGCACTCACTCCCTCTCACCCATCCGCTGCGGGTGCTGATACAGTGCACTAATCACCAGCTCAATAAATCAATGGCCCAGCCAATAACCATTACTTCAAATTAGAGCTGCTTGCTCCGGTGAGGAAAAGCAGCTGACACCTTCATAAAGGCCCCTTTCATTAGCAGCTATCGACCTGGCCGAGCTAGCACAGAACCTGCAGCACAACACTCACGGCGGGAGGCAGAAGCAGCAGGAGGGAGAAGTGAAAAAAGAGAAGAAAGAGACAGACTGCAAGAGAATGAAAAGCCAAAGTTGTTTTCAGTGAATAAAACTTGGCTGCAGATGAATTCCCTCTGCCTGAATTTATCCTACTTGAACAGATGGGATTGGGTTCGCTGCATCGAAGAGAGGCAGAATTACTGTACGCGCGTGTGTGTATGTGTGTGCTTGTTTTGAGGCAGAAAAGGGATTGGATTGGATGCATAAAATGGCAGTCACTCTGTCTTTCGTTCCTTTCATCTCTTTCGCTTGCTCTGGAAGCACAAAAACAAGTCCATCAATGTGGGTCACATGTAAATCAGCGCGGGGGGTCATGCTGGCGTTGCCTCCCCGGCGGGATCCCCCGGCTGAGCATCAGCATTTCAGCTTGCTTATTGTCAGGCGGGCAGTCACACTGTTGGTGTGTGTACAGCAGATCACTTATGTAAGGGCGGTCTTATTTATTTATTTATTTATTTTGTCTTGCTGTTCACTCACCGACCCACAGATGGCAGTGTGTGATAGTCATTTTGAGTTGAAAGTGTTGGTCATCACTGTCCAGTCTGCTGCTTCAGACAGAATAAAAAGGCAGGTTCAGGTCCACATACAGAGAAATAACACACAACCATAGAGAAATAACACAACAGACATTAAAAGGGCTTTAAGTTTTAAAAAAGCATCCACAAAGCCAGGCAGAGCAAACTACAGCTGTGCTATGTTTACCTTTAATGAATTAAGTCCAATCAATAATAATTATGCAGTTGCTGACTGTAAAAAAGAAAAAGACAAAAAAAAAGGTTTTTACCATGTGCTGTTGGTGGTGGGTTAATGACTGCTCTGTGCTCACACGAAAAAACCATATTAGAAAACAGTCGTCACCAGAAGAAAAGCGCTGTTTGTTTATTCACATGCTTTATTCACATACCTGCAGTGCTGCTAAACAAGGCTGTAACCATGGAGTGAACATTGTGGGGGACCAAATCTGCTGGAGGGGGCATAAAAAAAATTTCCTGCCATTCTAAATTTAAATTTTCATTAACACATGGGATTCATTTTTTTTAAATTTTTTTTCCCCGATGGCTAATAGTGTGTTGTATTACATTTGGCTTTTTTTCTTCTTTTTTTCTCATTTTCTTAATTTAGTGAAATGGCAGAGAAAGGGATTTAACAAACCATGAACATAACCATAACCATAACATTATTTGTATGATGTTACAACAATAATATGAGACCCATAAACAACTGATGGGAACACTAAAGCATCCTAACTTTATGCAAAGCTAGCGAGTGGAATATGCTCAGAATGTACAGGCTGTTGGCTAACTAATAGCTGGTATGTATGCTAGCTCGCTAATGCTCTGACTGCAATTGAGCATCATTTTTGTGTTTTAATAACGCTTTTAAAAAACCACCACAATCAACAGTTATACAGCCTAGTTAACACTCAAATTAAATGCTACTTTCCCACTTTTTAATACATTTGAAAGTGAAAAAAAGGAGATTATGTAATGGAGAGTAATGGCTTCACCACTTAGACAAGCCACACGCAGAACTACAGTAGCCTGCACCATAATACTAGAACCATTAGTAGCCTAATAATAATGGCCGTTTGTTCTGTTTAGTTATGATTCTGATTACAATTGTTGATAATAATATAATTGTTTATATCAATACATTAAATTATAAATATAATTATAAATATTCTCCAAATGTCCACCCCAATGTATTGGGGTGGACATTTGGAGAATATTTGAATATGGGGTGTGGGTTGCCCCCAATATATAATTACTGAGGGATAATACTCATATAAATTATCTGACTGACTCTGGAGACTGCTGTTCTGAGCTCCCAAATATGGACAATATTGGTTTCAGACAACCTGAATCAGTGCTTTAAACATTTAACTAAACGCATTATCATCCCAGGTTGTCAGAAAAAAACAAAAACAAAACTGGACTGGCAGGATTTCACCACATTCATCACATTGTGCTCTTGGCCAAGCGTCACTGCCAGCCATTATGAATCCAAACTTACAGTAGTTGTAGTAGTACATATTTCCTCACCACAAGCTTTAGAGCTTTAACTGGTAAAGGGTTGTCTGCCACGTCACTTTCTTAGTTCATAAATCATTGTGTGCATCCGAGGTAACGTTAGCTAGCTGTTGCAGATGTTAGCTAGTAGTGGGGACTTGACTTAGTGAGTTTTCAAATGTGACTAGTCATTGAAATTTTGCGGTTTAATTTTTGCTTCTTTTTTTGTGAATTTCTTTATGTCTAAAAATAACTTTCTTTGTCAATTTCATAATAATAATAATAAGAAGAAGAAGAAGAAGAACAAGAAGAACAAAAAGAACACGAATATTACCATTTGGCAGTACCACTGCCTCTGTGGCCCACTAGGTGATGCTCTGACTTAACTGATGGAATAATGTATGTTTAGCTCACATTAATAAACACATTAATTAGTAATACCTTCTCCGACTGGTCAGGTGATGAAGACACCCTCAATTAGTGGACAATGAGGATTTATGGAGACACTGTCAATTAATACTGATCAAACCAAGATGAAGCAGAATAGCTGAAGTTTTGATCTTTAAGCTCTTTATAAATAATATCCAATGGTGTTTTTTTTATATATATATACCTTCAATTCTTTGCTGCTTATTGAGCCATTAATTTTCAATACTTAAAGTAGTAAAATAGTTTAATAGTTATTTCTTGATGATCAAAACTTTATGTTTCCATCAAATACTTCTAAGCAGCCTCTTCTTCTACAGAGTAGGTTTCCAGATTGATAGTGAGCGAGCACAGGTTTTGGTGTCTGTGGAGGCACCAGGATAACAAACATGACAACCTTACCATAACTACAAGACCCGACAAGAAAATCACAGCTCCCAGCTGAAATATTATTAGCATGCAACTTCCCCAAAAACAGTTGTAACAGTTAATAACAGTTGTAGATACAACTTACAAAATATTTAATTTCTCAAAATGTTGAAGTGCTCCTATAAAGTCCTTCCTGTATTAGAAAGACATCAAACCTACTGTCAAAAGCTGGTTAAAGTGACCTTCACACTGACTCCACTGCAAACACGGTCTGCTTCGTCCTCACATTGTTTGAAGGGTGGAGTGCATAACTTTATTTCACTATTTTTCTTTTTCCTCCTCTCCTGATTTTTTTTTCTCTCTTCAGTATGGTGCAAGCCATTTATCTTAATTTGAGCTGCTAAATTATAATGTTAAACATAACTCAAGGCTCTGTAATGAAGAAGACGACCCAGTTCCCCACTGATTGGATGTCTACCAGTAACTTCAGCTCATCACATCTTCCCACCAACTGGTGTCCCCGTCCTTCGCATGTCTCACAGCTAATTTTATTGATGGCGCCATCTTACACAAGAGAGGAAAGTGAGTCAGTTCGATTCTCTAGAGCTATCTTGTGTAATTTCTACACCTTTCTCTCCTCTCAGAGCAGTCAAAGTTAGCAGTTAGTATATCATAATTAAAAGGAAATTGGTGATAGTCGATCAAGGATTGAAAAAGGCAATCTAACCGCAGGTAGATGAACTACCTGAACCGGGCTCAATCAATAAAAACACCAGAGGTTCTTTTTTATGAGGAGAAACAGCGCTATTCAGACGGGACACTAATTTCATAACACTCTCCTTTCTCAGTGTAGATGGCTTCTCTGGATGAATAATTTCTGTTAAAAGATATAAGGGCACAAAAAGGTACAAGTAGAGGTGAGAGGAAGGTAGATGAAGGAGAGAGAGGTGCTGGAAGACAGTATCTCCGAAGTGAAAGTGCTTAAAGACAATTTTTACAGTCCAGCCTTCCATCCTACCTGCACCTTCAGGTGTCTTTATCTTCTCTGCTTAACTTTAGATTTACAGCAATAGCAGGCTAATAAAAAAAAACAACACATTTTAGTTTTGCAGGAATCCAATGCAGTTATTTCCAAACATTTGCCTGTCGCTCACAGTCTTATCTGTAAGCATTTTAGACGGTTATCAAAATCGAATTTGCTGTATAACTCCAAGAACATATAAGCTCCAGCTGCAGGCGAGATTTTAAACTTGGCCTGTGGCCTTGTCCTGAATAAACAGAGAACAGAGTAACAATGTACTGACTGTGTATGTGACAAAATGTAAACAATAATTTGATTATTATCTTTTTAATTAAAATAGTGTTACACGTGGTAAATATGGATAAGATTGTACTTGCCTACCACAATATGTGGAGGAAACACAACAACTTACAATGCCTGACCATCCACATTTAATTCTAAACTCATGCCCACATATTTTATTCCTATGTTTTTGTCTCTTATTTCAGAATAGTCAAACCCCTTACCCTTACCAAATAAAATGTTTTAGCTGCATTACTCTATGTTTAGTTTTTGTTGTGTAAACATACAGAAACTATCAGGCCCCTTGGAAGTGAGGGGAAGAACAAATGTTTGGGAGTGAAATGGATTTTTAAAAGAAAAAATTTAGCCATGCTAGTGACACGCTTCAGTTGAACTTTTTTGGCACTAATTTTTTTTGCAAATTTTAGCGTAACATCAGCATGTTAGCATTATCATGGTGCATCTGCTAGCATGACGATGCGGCAGATCCCGGGGACACCCCTTATGTCCTGCTTCCCACAAAGTGGTGTGTGTCTGATGCGCGTCCTTGTTGCCAGACATGACTTATTTTTCTGTAATCGTCACTGTTTGTCCCGTTTCAACGTTGACTTATTAGTTTAACCCAAACCATGATCTTTTCCTGAACCTACCATGTACAGTACTTTTGTTGGCTAGACCTAACTATGTAGTTTCGTTCCTCAAACCTAAACAAACTATGACTGAGACCTTGAAACATCTTTTTTTAATACCTGAAAATATTATGTTTCCTAAGTCAAAAAATAAAAGTGAAAATTACTTGGTCATTCACAGGACACGAACCACTCCTTTGAATGAAAGTCCAAAATAAGAACCATTCAGCCATCACAACATTTTATAGAGATTGTCCCTCTTGATACCTTTCTATGGGTTTTCCAGCAAGAATTTCCTCATATAATTGACAGAATATCACATTACATGTACAGGTGGAAGTCCAAATATACAAATTATATGAAAAGTACACTCAGAGCACGGGCTGAAATTGTCACGGAGCTTGCCGAAGCGTGCACAGCTACGTCCTGCAAAACCACGCCCATCCAGGTGAAATACCATGATTTTAATCAATTAAATTAAATTAGTCCTGATTGGGGTCAAAGAATCACAGCTTAAAAGAGCTGCTAACATACATAACTGTAGACTATTAGGCTTGCTTAAAGGGTGTAAAAGTAAAAGATTCAGGTATGTCAAAAAATTTGATGAATGAAAGCAAGAGTGTTTAAATGGGACATTTCAATCACTTTGAATTTGTACAGCACTGTATAGCAGACTGTATTTACTAAAACACACACACACACACACACACAGAGTGTTTACATCAAACCTTAAATTATTTCAAAAGCGAGAATATCATTTGAATAAATGAATAAAGTTACTCGCTGCTGTTCAGCATGACAATTAAGTAAACCAAGCAAAACTAAATGTTACATTCATATTTCATGTATTTGAGCCATCATGTGCTTAGTGTACAATTATGCAGTTTTCAGGGCTTTTAGCAAGTCAAAGAGTGCAAACTGAAAAAAGACAAAAGAATCTTGACCTACTGAGGTAATCAGTCTGAAAATTAAGGGTTTACAACATGTGCGTGATGCAAGGCCTGCAGGCCAGATGTGTTTCCTTTTTCTTCTATTGTGCACATAAAGTGTCAGAAACGGTTTTATGGGTCATCTGAGATCCCAGTCTGAAGCTTTTCAGCTTAACCATCATTAAGCCATCATTTCCTTTTCCTTGTGAGGTAGTATTGAATGAAGGCACCGAATGAACCCATTTGTTGTGCACCTACAACGTATGATTGTTTGAGTTATGTATTATGAAGTGAATGAATATTACATATAAGCTTGTTGTCTAAAGCTTTGCCAGACCTATTGTACATTCACAATCATGGTTTGTTTGATGAAAAATCTGGATTGAATTGGCAGGACAACAGAGAGCCGAAGAGAGGCTGCAAGAAAAGAGAAAGAGGCATGGGCTGTCAGCTGTGTGCGTGCGTGCACCCGGGTGGGGCTCACTGAGGGTTGTCCCTTTGGTACGGTGATGTGGAGACGTTTTGCAACCAAGCAAATAGAATTGAGGAAACATACAGTGCTGGCAGCAACAGAATGGTGACATGAACTGTCAGGTTACAGTTGGTATACATTTGTGTTGGTGACTACAGTGCTAAACTCTCTTGTTCCTGTCTGACTGCACTTTGACCTCATAGGACCTCTTGGTGGGATATGCAAAAGCAAAAATCCTTAATTACACTATGTATGAAAAAAGAAGCATGTTCAATATTTTAAATAAGAGGCGTGTTTTAAACAAAACCAAGACTCTACAGGCAGGGCAGCAACTCCACAAGACTCAGTGGTACTTTCACCTAAATGCTAGCGTCAGCATTGGGGTTGACAGAGTGCTCGGCACTTCTGAGTGAAATGTGTCAATATGCCAGTACTTGTGATGAAGGAACATCCTCATTGTGTAGCTGACTGAAGCTTATTGTCTATAAAAACCTAGGACCTCCTCACCAAGGAGACTGGAGCGTTTTTCCTGTTTGACGTCACCTGTATTTCCTAAATTTCGTGCCAAAACTTAAACAATCACGGATGTTGTCCTACACCAGGTGTTATTCTTTTTTTTTTGTAACTAAATTTAATCAAAGTAACTGAGACCTTGTCTGTCAGGATAAGGCAAAGGCTCGGCCACTGGGCGCCACCCAGAAACGCTAAAGGGATAGGCTTAGTGCACCAGCTATACAGACGGCAAACGGTACCTTGTGCGACTGGATAAGACGTGAGGGGTACATGACAAATTGTCAGTGTCTGATGAACTGGGATGACAACACATTGGATGAGAATCTCATCAGTTTTGGTATTTAGTCATAAATAAAATTATTGAGCAAATTGAAATTTTGACCTGAATTCATTAGTATTTTGCCTAAAAATACACAAAATTGAATGGAAATTAAATGAATGGTACTGAAATATTTCAGTCTGGACCGAAATGGTTAAAAGAACAACATTGCCATTCCTGCAGGCATGCGGCTCGTGTGGCTAATGACAAGCATAGGTGCTCACTTAAAATAAAATAAAACGTTTGAGTGTTTCTCAAACGGCGGAATTTGAAGGATCCTTTGTCGTCTCATTCCGCCGAAGGACTGTTCCAATGTCCTGGATTCTCCAAATTCTTCAAAGGACATAATCCTTCGCACAGCAAATTTTCAAGGATGCCCGTGTGTGAAGGTGGCGGTAATGCACTTAAAAGCTGTTTGCCAACCACCATAAGACATCAGAAGAAGAAGACGAAGAAGAATGACGCAATGACGCACACTCGCTAGCTTGTTCCATTGTGTTTTCTCAGAATGCTAAGAAGGAGTCTAGCCTAGCCTCTGGAGGACCTGCCCTCCAAGGACCTGTCCTACTAAGCAACGATCCTTGGCTTTGAGAAACACCCATAGTCTGAACCGTAGATGTGGCTACAAACTCTGCCCGGCACTATAGGGCATCCAGATCTATCATTCTGCATGTCTATGTTGCTGGACAGGACAAAAAAAAAAAGAAGATGTGGCTACAAACAAAACATGAGTGCACATTACCAAGCCTGACTTAAGGTAATATTTGGGAAACATGAAAAACACAGCAAAGCAACAAACACACTTAAAATCTCCAGTGTTATCGTGATGGAAGTAGTTTAGGTAAGTAAAAAAGGGACTAACTTACACTTAAGGTATGGGGACTGAGTACTGATGAAACTTTATTAACTCCAGTTCAAGACAATTATAGTTCATTATTGCAATCCACCATGAAGAATATTGAAACCGATGATATAGAGTCTCCACCACTGCTGACAAACTGTTGGTGTCAGGACTTTATCGCATTTGGTCTCTACAATTACAGCTTGGATTAGATGCAGGACATTGAGATGGCTTTTCTGACTGCAAGCATACTGAAAACTTGTTGAGCATTTTAATCAGGTTTTCAATTACCGCTTCTTTCACCACAACACCGCCTAAAGCATTCCTTCCCTCTGAGCTTCGCAGTCAGCCAAATGATTGTGTGGTGAGCTGGACAGCGGAGCAAAAAGCTGTAGGATATAAGGCCAAGTCCCCATTCTCTCCCTTTCTCTGCCTCTCACTCACTTTATCCACAGTAATCCCCAAGAACCCACATGATAAAGGGTAATGTATCTCCAGACCGCTCCCTTCCACACACACACACACACACACACACACACACACACACACACACACACACACACACACACACACACACAC
>JBBPCS010002028.1:0-14116 GCA_037974645.1 Hollardia meadi
TATGCACATGCACACAGTATGATCTAATTTCTGTTATTTAACGAACCATTTCAGCCATCAGGATGTGTATATGGGGACAATCAATTTCCTGAGGCATTGCCAATCCCCGTCCACATACGCACACATAAAGTGCACAAAGCATAAAGTTTCTTTCACTAACTGCCTCATAATGCCCTTTCACAGCTGCCTCTGAACCATTTTCTTTTACTCATCTCACAAACCTTCCCTGCACAATCAACACTGCAGTCAATGCAAACTTACAATTAGCTAAAATTCAAAATCATTAAGTTGACAAGCAACATGCATTAGAGACAGCAAGTTGCCTGGAAATCCATAGAACAGGATATTCCTGCTCTGTTTCCCTTTCCCCCCAGCTACCTCCTCAGTTTAATATAAATAATTTAAACTTTAATCATAATGTGCTTATTACGTTCTGTGCTGGAAACACTGGAGACAGGGGTTGAGGACCCAAGTGTCGGCGGTCCGGCCGACTGCTGCTCCTCCTGCCCTGATGGCGGTCCAGTCTGTGCTTCACATAAAAAACTGAAACAAGCCAGACAAAACATGGAGCCCAAAGGACTGAAAAGTATAGAAATAAAAGAAATAAAGATTAATAAAATTCAATATAATAAAAGTTAATTAAATAAAATAAGAGAGATAAAAACAATGTAAAAACCATCATTATCATCATTAAAACTTAAAAACTAAGAGTAAAACATTAATTCTTCAATTTAATAAAAATCTTTATTCTTTTAAAAATATTTAGAGAACTTGCCATTCTATATATTCAGTCAGTGAGTTCCACAGTTCAGGTGCATAAAGACATAAGGCACTCTCAGCAGTACTTTAAAAGAAAACTTCTTTTTTTAAAGCAGTGGAAGACCTTAGTGATCTGACTGATACATAAAATGAAAGAAAATCTTTAAAGCAGGGAGGAGCTGGGTCATTGAAAGCTTTATAAATAAATAAAAGAAATTTAAAATCAATTATAAAAGAAAATGGAGTATCTGAAGCTGTGGGGTGATATCATTCAATTTCCTTGTTTTTTAGACTCTGGCCGCAGAATTCTCAATTAGCTGTAGTTTTCTGATGAACCTTTTAGGCACACTAAGAACCACATTAAGACAGGCGCTAGACCAATGTGAGATAAAATCGTGAAAAACATGAAAAAGGTCCGCACACTGGAGCTCCCTTGAAGTGTGATTTATTTAGCACATCAACAAACTATAGTAAAAAGGGAATTGCAATAGTCTAAACAATTAGCAATAAAAGCATGAGCTTCTTTCTGAGTTAACAAAGGTCTGACTTCAGCAATATTCCTTAGATCAAAAAAAGATTTTCAACAAGAAACTCCCGTGTACAACACAGTCCTTTAAGCCAGATATGCAGCTGGCGCATCCATCTAAATTTCACATCTACAAACCAGCAGAAGGCAGGGGTCAGGAAATAACAGTGTCCACCAGACTGCAGGACAGTGTTTATCTTTTAAAGTCATCCCTCAACTTTTCAGACTGCTGTAAATTAATATCATTCGATCCAATATGTGTGAGGAGAAAAAAGGGTGTCTGCCGAAAAACTTCTACAAGGTAGAACCATAGGAGAAGCAGAAGTTAACCAAAACTTGAAAAAACAAAAATAAAAAATCTCTGAAACAGGCAGGTTTAATGGTCCCTGAAGAGAAAAGACTATATGAAGATGAAGTCCTTTTTATGTTTTATTCTTCATGATATGATGATTTAAGAGCAAACTTTTTATTCACATTTAACACGCTGTTACCAACTGTACATCACTTTTTCATTTCAAAACCTTTGTGCCCCTGCATCTGAGGGGGTGTTAGCTAGCTGTAGCAGACGTTAGCTAGCAGTGGGAGAACATGTTTGTGTGGTGGTATTTACATGTAATTGGTCATGGAAATCATGCATTCTAATTTGGCATTTTTGATTTATGCAAATTGTTGAGCATATCTAGATATTAAAAAAAATTAACTATCTTTGTAAATTGCAAAGCCCAAAGAAGATGCTCTGAGGCCCACCAGTGGGCCCCGGCAAGAAAACAGTGTGTCAAGCAAAGAATTATAACATTTATGAATTTATTTATTCATATAAATTTATGAAAAAAGCTACTTGCACCTATCTACTGTACACTCATTGGATAAGACATCTAATGCAATGCAAGTTAATGAACTTTATAAAGCCTAGAAACCGTTCATTCCCATGTCAGGAACTGCAGGTCGAGTGTGATGTTGCTGAAATGTGCAGCAAAACTGGTTTCAACATCTCTGGCATCAAGATACAGACATGTAAATCACAGATTACTTTGACTCACTGACTCCAGTTCATTTTTATTTCCTCAGCTAAGAGGCATCAGGGTTCAAACGCACTTCAATACGCACATCAGTAAGTGAGCACGTCACCGTTCACTCGTCCTGACGTTCAGCACTGACTGACTGTCTTCATTTCAATAGTATGTTCAGTCTGTTGCTCGTCCAACCTGTCATGATCAGTTCTGTAAAAAAACAGCCTATACAAACACTCTGTAGCCTATTATTTACAACAGAGTTATCAGACGATGATCATTTCTTTTCAACCTTTAACGATCACTGCGACCTCAATCACCAGTAAGTGGTCAGTGAGAATGATGATTCAGTGAAGTCAGTTCAGTTTAAAGTTTGCTTCATAAAGGTCTGGTTTTATTTGTACAGGACTTATAATGTTATCTTCTTTTCCCAACGAGGTCTGAAAGTAGGGGGGTGAATGGTGGTGGTTGTTATTATAATCAAAATGTTCCCGCTCTTTGTAGACTGTTCAGTGACATCCTTTGAGTCTCACTGTTTGTTCTATAATGAGAATCAGACACAAAGCGCCCAAAGGAGAAAAAAAAATAGAAACAGAAAGAAACTAGTTAGGAACTGATGATCAAGACCTGTTTGGACATCATCCATCACAAATCATTTTCAGGGTACATCCCAGACAGCTGCCATCTCAATTGTCACGCATTGAAAGGTCGCTGATAAACATGGTCAGTTCTGAAACTGATTGATCTCTGAGCAGTCCAGCGACATTAAATCTGAGTGGAATGCAGCACCTAAGATAGCGCTGCCCCAAGGCTCCGCAGCTCTCCTCATGTGAAAAACATGGCTTGCCCTGGCTCAGAGAGATTCTGTTGCGGAACATGTGTAAATGGACTTGCATTTACATGGCGCTTTTCAGGTCTACTGACCACTAAAAGTGCTTTGCAGCAGATGCCATATTCACCCACCGGTGGCAGAGGCTATTACCAAGGTGCACACCTGCTCATCAGGAGAGACACAGTGCGTTCTATATAAAGCACCCGACAATATTTCTATGCTAAGCCATTCACCTCACCTGATTATTGGATGAGCCGCTATACCTCCTGAGCCACAGGCCTCGCAATACTTTATGATGTTCAAAGGATCTATAAGTCATATTAGGCTGAATATTTATAGAACTTTACTACAAGTTATACAGTATGGCCTTGCACACTAAGTTTTAAATTTTTTAGTTGAGTGTTTCACACTTTCACCACACAGTATATGCTCAGCAAACTGTAATATCACTGTTTCATTTTCTGCCCTGTGATAAAGCAACTGAACCTTTTCCTCTATGTCATGAGTCCAGTTTGCTGCAGACACTCCCTGTAAGTCGTCTCCATTGTTAGCTGGTGGACGTGTTTGTCCAAGTATGTCCACCTGTGCGTGAGAGTTTGAGTGTGTTTTTGTGTGGGTTACAGAGGAAATCTTTATTTTATTTTTAATTTCAAAATTTAATTCGGGGATAAACCCCTTAAGACGCAGGATTTCATTTTCAATGGGGTCCTCAAACACAAAACATTAAATAAAAGAAAAACATTTTTTAAAAAATTTTTTTTTAAACAATTAAAAAAATTAAAATGGATGCTTTTGAAATGACATGCAGCTACTGAATGAGCCTGGGGCAATTCCTCGCTTCCCACCCTCTACTTTGCATTATAAATATTTCATTTCCTCTTGAAATCACCTTGTGTTCTTACCCCAATCCTCGCGCCTGTGTGTTTCTCGGAGCAAGCGTAAGAGAGTATACCTCGCTTGTCCTAATTGGACTACAGTTTAGACATGTTCATGTTTAAATCATTTTTCCTCTGGAGTGCTGAGCTGACAGCATGTGCAGTCAGCGCTACAAGAAAAGAAGAGAAGAGACAACAAACCTGGGATGACAGAGCCGCTCATATCAGATTCAAAACCCGGCGGCTGGCGTACGAGGCTACAAAGTGACTCTTGTCTCTGGGTGTCTGCGGTTCAGGTGGTAGAGCGGTCGCCCAGTGATCGGAAGGTCGGTGGTTCGATCCCCCTGCAGCCACATGTCGAAGTGTCCTTGAGCAGAAGTGTCCAAGATACTGAACCCCAAATTGCTCCCAAAACTGCTGGTGTGTGAATGGTTACTGCTTCTGATGGGCAGGTGGACCCTGCAAGGTAGTCACTGCCACCAGTGTATGAATGGGTGTGAATGGGTGATTGCCAACTTGTAGTGTAAAGAGTAGAAAGGCGTTATATAAATACAGGACATTTACCAGTCCATTATAGTCCAGCGCTGTATGCCTTCACTGTGACAACCTCAGCCCTCAGTTTGGCCTCCATCCTTCCCCCTCCAGCAGTCGCTTACTTTATATCTGCAGCTACAAAACTAATCTCCTCAAGCAACCTTTCACATCCTCCTCTCACCATGGTTTATATTCCCTTATATCTCCTTCCTCTAACTTTTCCCCACTCTGGGTCACTCTTGAGTTTAGTTCAAGCCACAGAAACAGGATGTGGTCTGAAGGGTTTGGCGCAGGTATTCAGGAAATATCCACAGCAATGGTGGAAAAGCGGAAATTGAGTATAGAAGAGTGATAGTGGCAAATGTGGAATTTCTGCCTTGCAAGCGACTGTGAGAGAGGCTCCTTTATGTTGGAGTTTGTCATCTCTCAGGACAGGCTGATTTAATCAATAACTCTTCACTATTTTTAACAAGATTATGAGGAAAAACTGGTGGGTTATGGTGGCTCACTGGTTTACTGTGTTGCCTCACAGGAATCCATGTGGACTTTCTGTGTGGAGTGTGACTTGTCCGCCACACATGTGTATTAGAGAAATGGATGCATGGTGCCTTGTTGATCACAGCCAGTTTTTTGGACAAATTTTTGGTGATCAATCATTCCATGTGTTATAGATTTTGGTGGAGTAGGGCCTGAAAACTGATGGCAGATCTGTGATGTCAGTAAGTCCCAATGGACTCATCTCATTTCTCCTTTCAATCTCTTCTTCAGTTTGTCATCCAGTGCTTTACAAACACCAAAAACCACAAACCAAGACTTCTGTATCTATTTTCTTATAGCCATGACAGTTCCATTTCAAGTGTTATTTGGTACATTAAGTGTTTCTGTAATATGTTTGATCTTGTTTTAAAAGATAAATAAAACATCAGTTACCATGAGAATTAAACCATTACTTATTACTCTCTGCAATATACATAAAGTAAAACAGGTGGAATATAAGCACATTTTGAGTCCAAATGGGTTCTACATTGGTGGGACTTGGTGTTAGTGTGAATATATGAATTTGCAGGTTCTAAAAATATGAAATGAAAGCTACTATAAATAGGACGAAGGATCACATGTCCCTCTGCAAGGTGATCCTTCCATACGCATGCTATGTGGACACTTGCTGTGCAATAATGAGAGCAATATGGAAATACAAGGAGCCTCATCTCTTACTCATCTTTGAACTCTAAACCGTATCCTACCTCGTCCTGTACTAGATAAGGCAGGTTATCAATGACATCACAAGAAAAGCATGGGCCTCTTTTATGTGTTGGCTACAGGCTATAGGTTTTTCCACTCTCGTTTCACCAGGCAATTTCTGGAAGAACACTGACAAAAACAGCCAGGGGGCGTAGTTACAAGAGAAAGGATGGAGGGAGGATGGAGAGATGGTGGGAGGGGAAGATACATGTGCATGCACGTGTGTGGAAGAGGAGGGGGAGGCAGAATAGACTAACTGAGCCAGTAATTCCCCCAATGGCACCACAAGATGAATTTTTCACTTGAGAGTTTCTGTTGCACATTGACATGTCGATGAGTCCCTGTCCATTTCATGGGGAAGATGCATGAAGCTGCATGATAAGTAAATCACATCAACTGCACCCCCAACCCCACCCCCCACTCTGTGTGAACCATTGCCTGTCTCTCTGCTAGATTTTCAGAGTATGGATCCACAACGCCCTTCCAAACATGCATTTGTCTGCGCGTGCGTTTGTGTGTGGGAGTTCAAAATAAATAAATAAATAAACATGCCTTTGAGGATTTGTGTGCATAAATGTGACACGTCACAGGAAGAGGCTACAGCACCATCTAGTGTAGAGAAATGCTCTGTCACATTGAAACTTGGTCTGTGTCCAGCAGCAGTGGTACATGAGCCAAAAAATACCCAAAAAGTACCCCGTTACAGTTTTATGGAGCAAGCTGGAAATGCCTTAAGGGAACTGCAAGTTACACAAATGATTCATGGATTGAGTCCAGTTTGGCTGAAGGTGAATGAAGATAAATAATATTTGCTGCAGAGAATGACTTCAGTTCAGACACTGCAGACAGTAATGCAAGAGCGTAATAAATAAATGCGTTTCTCTTGATTTGGCTGACCCCATCACACCACCAATCTAACAATGACAAATTATACAGAAGTCCCGAGCCGTGTTTCCACATATTTTTATGCACATTTTGAAGTATGGCATTAGAAAAGGTTGAGGGAAACAGCAAAATTCAAGAGCTTCCTTGATTTCGCAAAAACATTTTCACACTTGCTTGAGGTGGTTTTTGCCTTTTTTGAGAGAGTTAATTAATCTGAGATGGAAACATCTTCTCTGAATTAATTTCTGATTTAACTCATGGCCAATGAGCTGTTTTAGCTCCAAGAGAAGAAGAAAAACCTGTTTCTGTCTGTCAGTATCTTACAAATTAAGTTCCTGAAGAACTCTCTCTATTTTTCTCTCATAGGTGTCCAAGGCGACAATTTTGTTTCTTCTTCTTCTTCTTCGAGGATTATTGTCATTTGGCAAACAGCTGCTTTTGTTTTCAGTTCACGACCTCCACTTATTTTACTGTTTATTACAGCCATGCGTCACTCTTGCTTAGTCATTTGCATAACCTGGTTTATTTGTTCCAAACCAGTTGATGGAAACATCAACCTAATTAGCTTTTTCTTTTGTTTTTCGTTGTGCAAAATTTCAAAGGTTTGCTTCAAATTCACTTGACAATTACAGTTGTAGAACCATGGCTCTTGTGTCACTTCTTTGATACATTGGCAGGTGGTTTCTACATGCTGAATCATGTGTGTATTATTAAGTGATGGATTCAAGCGCTGAATCATTTTAGAAGTGATATAGTCCAACAATTAAGGCCTCAGTATGCTTCAGATGAACTGGTTAGAACAGCGTGTCATCCAACCACATTTGAAGTGTTTATACAAATTGTGAATCGTGTAAATTTGGAGAAAGAAATAAAAGTAATAATGAAGCCTAAAATGAGGAATGAAAACCCTGAATACTTTAACACCTCAGTACCTGGCCAAATGCTGCGTGGAGTGTGATTGTCGGATGGTTGGATGGACAAAAATTGTTGGACGCAGCCATTCCAACAGTTGGTTACAGAGGATGTGAGACAAGGTTTGTTTTAAGCATGAGGCCCTTGGGACCCGGTCTAACATGCATTTAGAGTTATAAGAAATAACTTAACTGCTAACAGTGCAGAGTAGAATAAATTGGTGCACAGCTTTTGCCTAGAGTTCAACTTTAGGGAACTTTTGACATATGAATTTGTGCCTTTGATTAAGTGCAACCCACATTGACAGTGCAGACCTTTCAGGGAACAGAGAACCAGAGTCTAAAATGGAGAAAGCTATCAACTGTATGACCATCCACTTCAATATACCCCTGCTCTGCTGGAGACTGCTGCTTCACAAAAGAGATGCAGCATGTTTTGTAGTCAGTTACGATGTAGCAGTGGATGGGTGGATGGTGCTAAAACATTTCCTTGAATTACCTTAAGTTACCATCTGATTAGCAACCAAGACCTCTAGTTGTCGCATGTATTTTGTGAGAATGCACAATTAAATTACACTGTGCAACTTTCTGTACCGATTCTTTTTCACTTAGGCCATAATTACATCCTGCATCGGCTAACAGATTAGCTTGATAGTGCGCACTTCACCATCTAACAGGTTGGCTGACACTTATATTTTATGATCACCAGAGTTCTTGCAATTCAGGGGAAAAGCTAAACTGCTTGTCTTGTAGATCGATAAGTTGAGCTTTTTCCTGAGCTCCAGCTCAGATGGGAAAACCATGTTGCTCTCTGAGGCCAGCTCAAATAAAAACACTCCAAGTATTTCAGAGGATTAGAGCAGCTTTTGTCTACAGGATTGTAAAGTGCTTGAACTCCAGATATGGTCTCAGGGTTGGCGTGGATTAGTTTAATCTGACCACAGGCTCGTCTGTTTATCTGGTTCGAAGCTTTAAGTCATCCTTTGATTGGTTTTCACTGATTCGTCTTGTCATGTTTGAGTCCTGAGGAGAATTAAATCCATAGATGGCTTTATTTGGAGGGCTCTCTGTCTCAGACAAGGTAAGAGAAACTTTGCCTTCTTGCTGCAAAGAATTGCGCAACAAGCTTAATAAAACACATATACACACACACACACACACACATGCACAGAATGCTAAAAATGATTGCACGTCCCTGGGGTTGTTTGCTTATCAGTGTCAGTGGAAAGTGTTGCACTGTAAGGGCAGAGCTGATTTTGCTTTGCATGTGTATGTGATCGTGTGTGTGAGAGAGAGAGAGATAAGCTGTTCTTCTCACACTATGATGACTCATTGGTGACAACAGATACTGTTTGGGCTTATTTTGGTATTACTTATCCTTGATCTGATTTGGTCTCAGAGATTACGCGCACACACACACACACACATACACGCAGGCATGCACATATTGTCTGTCACATTCACTCCCTCAAGCACTGGAGGACACTTAATTTTCACTCAACATTTTAGCACAAATAATGGTACCTTTTATCTCACAGCATGGTATTTTGTAGTTTTAAATAGTTAAATTCAACAAAAAGAAGTATTTTATACTTGAAGACTTTTACTTTAACATATAGCACAGTCAGCAAGTGGACCACCTTCACTTTCAATTTGCCAGACAAAAGAATTCATGCGATCACAAATCAATCAAAATATGAAAGTTTCTGAGTTCGACATTTTATGATGCAACTTACATTCTAACTCGAGTTACAGCCACTCAACCTCTGTACCGTTTCAAAGATATATAGATATACAGTATATAAAATATAAAAGTGGCAGTTTTCTCCTTAATAACAAAAATGGATTCTGATGATGCCAAACTTTCAAACAAAAGAACAAATAGAAACTTCTCAAACTACTCAAGTATGGCAAGTGTATATTAAGAAACATAGAAGCAGTGCAATATTTTTATCAAAATGATGACTATTTTACTGTCATATACTGAGAATATGGATATACAGTACTTAGGAGAATTATGGATTATGTTTAAAATAGTCTGACATTTTGGGGAAATGTCAGACAGGCTAGCTGTTTCCCTCTGTTTCCAGTCTTTATGCTAAGCTAAGCTTCATGCTGTATTACCCACACGGAGTGATATTGATCTTCTCACGTAACCGTCAGCAAGAAAGTCAAGAGCATTTCCCCAAATGTCAAAATCTTCCTTTTAGACTTCTCATCTGATGTTTTGATATTTCTTTCCCTCCATGAAAACTTCACTACACAATGCAAGGTAGCTGTCATGAAAATTGCAGAAACTGTAGTCTGAAGAACATTTAGTTGTTCTAAACTTTAATGACCTTTGATACAACCTCAGCTCCCAGGCTCTGCAAAGATGCGAAACAAACATTTTATACGCATGATATTCAAAAGCTAGATTTGCATGTAGTATATCTTTAAGGACTATTATAAACTGTTGTATAATGATGGTACAATACAGTAGAAAAGAGAGAAATATTGTATAGAATAAAGAGAATGTGTGTAAAGATACGCAGCATGTAGTGCAAAGTAATGTATGCGTATATTTGTTATATGCTCTTTTGTGTGTGTGTGTGTGTGTGTGTGTGTGCGCGATTTCATTTGCAGTGTCTGAGTGGAGATTTGCAGGTGTCAGACTGATGCAACACATCTGCTGCAGGCCTGTTTGTACCTCGCTGATAAGATAGGACTCTGTGGCTGTCACTATCGCATTCACACAAAATGAAAGGTGTCAGCTCCTTTCATCCCTGCAGATTAATGCGTTGCCATATTTGAAGCGTTATCACTCGCACACCTCATACACACCAGTCATATCTCGTTTGGCTTTGCTTGTGCAGACATTATTTCCTTTCTCAAATTGGGCTTTAACTCATTTTGTCCAAAGGGCAGCTTCATCAAGGCTATGTGTGGTCTCAGAAGAGTGTAAAAACAAGATGTTGAATTAATTAACTGGCTGTAAGAACTTGGTTTTCCGCCCAATTGGGCTACTTTTAATTAAATTAGGCTGGGGAAAAATAGCGCCAAACAAGCTATCATTTTATGATTAGAAACACTACACACTATTCTGTAAACTTTGTGTTCACTCACATTTAATTTGAGAAATTTGAGTGACAGTTGTATTCAATCAGTGTCAGGGATGAGAGAGAGCCTAGTTACCTTGATGTCATTATCATTGACATTCCTTACGAACCAATGTCAATCACATACACAAGAGTTGAATGATTGGTGAGTTACGGTAGTTGTCATCTGCGACTGTGGACAACAGCAGGAGCCCCCTTCTTCAGTTTCTGCTCTGAGTTAGCTAGTTAGCATCATGCCGAATTGGGGGAAATACAAGAAATTGTATAAGAAGGAATGGGAGACCGATCCTGAACTAAAAACCTGTATCGCCCCTGTCCTAGAAGAAAGCTCTAAAGCTTGTTGCTTTATTTTATTAAGTATTTTAAGACAGACATCCAAGCGCATCTTAATGATTTGAAAGAACATGATGCCACAAAACAGCGCAAGTCCCACTATGTGCCCAGTGTCAAATCTTTTGCTGTACCGACAGGATCTGTTCAGGGCACGAACAAGGATGACCAAAAGCGTTGTGAACTTAACTTGTGGAAGACTTGTTGGATATTCTAAAAGACGAGCGTTCAAAATGCGCAGGACCAAGTGCACAGCAGTTATAAAGTCTGTCCTGGTGCCACACTTCAGAGAGGAAGTAAAGGAAGATATTGGTGAACCTTGGGGATCTTGACAGACTGTATATGTCTACATTAAGGAGAGTAGTCAAGCCATGCATATTGAGCATGAGCAATGACAGTCATCTCAGGGAACTTGATCTTAAATCGTCCAGCCTCTACCTCCCACACCAGGATGCGGTACCATTTTCCCCACAGTTGCTGGAAGCAAGTACATTAGCTGCTGAAGTGAATGAGATAATCTTAGCGCTGTCTTTTGCATTTCTGAAAGAAGTGCTGGTGCCGTATCAAATGTGCTTACTTGCATCAATGGAAAGGTTGCTTAAACAAGCTACTCTCCCCGTCCTCTGTGATGTCCATCGTAAATAGGCCAGGAGTTAAAGTCTTACGCACTAAACAGTAATGGATGGACTTCTGCTACTTTCAAACCTCCCCGACAATTGTAAGTGGCAACTAGCCATGTAGCCATGTACACTCCATAAAGGTAATGGAATCTTTATGTAGCCGATTTGCACTGTGACTGATTTAGTTAATTGTAGCCAATTAATTTTTTGTTCTCCCTGGTTGCTATCCCTAGTTAACAGTGGAATAAATAAAAAACTGTGGAAACTCTACCCTGCAAAAGACAAAAGAGCGAAATGACGGGCATTCACTCAATGGAAAGTGCTCTGGTGCGTGTTGTAATTTGTACCCGTCGCATTTCCCCTTACCACCAGGACTTCACAGGGTTCAAAGTCGGCATTCTCTCTGCAAGATCAGTAAGTAACAAGACCTGCCTACTTATTAATACAACCAGGCGTTTACTCTGCCTTTATCACAACACAGACGTGTTTCAATGTCCAGTTGGAATTCTTACGGTTGCTTTTGCTTTGAGCAGTAGCCATGTTGCTACCGCTGTAACCCACCAACAATAATACCACTTGGAAACACTAAAGGGGGGGGAAGTTTCTACTTTAAATAAAGCTCTAGTGAAATTTCAGTCAGGAAGCCTGAAGTTTATTTCTCACATTTACTCCACTCACACATGCTTACTCATAGATTCCTGCTGTCATTGTCTACGGCCGACAATCGAGATATCAGCTGTTTCCATTAGATGGTTACATCTATCCAATAGCACAGCAACACACCTTCATTGTTCGGCTATCATCTGCTGCTGTCGCTTTTTGAAATATGACTCTCCCTCTGCTTCATGCTGCTGTTATGAGCGCTCCTCCACCTCCCCATCAAGGCTCAGTCTTCATAGATTGACCAGCTTCATCATTTCCTCAGCAGAGTCATCAGCCATCATCATTTTCTCGACTCAATGAAGGAATTTATCTTGCTGCTGCCACTCAGGGCAGACACTCCTCGGTCACAAAAGCTCCTTGTAAGCACCAAAGACTTTCTGACAGGACTTATCACATATCAACTGCTGTAATTAACAATTACCTTTGCCTCATTTACTTGTCTCTCCTGATTGACAATATCAATAGTTATTAGATTCATTACTGCAAAAGGGTGTTTTTGCAATCAATTTTAATACTATTATTATTGTGTCCAGGGGCAATAGGCTCTGCATTCAAAAATGTCTTTCTAATTGATGGCAGTGAATTCACCAGAGCTTTTTTTAAAGGATAATTCTGGTTATTCTACATTCTTGTAACTGTCTACAAATCCAATCCTACCTACATCTCAATCAATTTCCTGTTCTTAAACAGAAATTGGAAAACAGGGCTTTTTCTTTTTAATGGTTTTGTCATTCAATTTTAAAACAATGTATATCAAAGCATTTTCTGACATGAAACAGAATTTATAGAAAAAGGCTTGAAAATTCAGTTTATTTGAAAATGTAATTTTTCTTGCAAAGGAACTCTTAAGGCCTAATACTAATCCTTCAACATTATTATCAGCAACTTCAGTATAGTCAAGTCAAATTTTATAGTGCCTATTCACAACAAAAGTTATCTAATGACACTTTACATGTAGAGTAAGTCTATAATAATATTAATAATAATGTTAATACTAATAATAATAAGTCTAGACCATATTCTTTTATTATTAATGAAATTCATTATTAACTATTAATTTACAGAGACCCAACATCGACAGTGGCGAGGAAAAACTGACACAGATGCATAGCAACTACAATAATAATAACAGTATACATAAGCACAGATAAGTGCAAGACACCACTAAACTCTACGATATGCGTTGTAATCAACAAACTATTTTACCCATACCCATGTAATTTTTCTAAATGTTTCCAACATCCACTAATTTGTCAACAGCAGCCTAATCCTGTGGACAAGTTTTCTTCCGCTGTTGCACTAATACTGTACAAGTGTAAAAAATATGTCTTGCTATGCACACTTGATTATTTGGATGAAAATATCAAGAAGTTTAATGGTCATTACATAACACAAGATTATATAATGAAACATTGTTGTGGTTCCCTAAGCTACAAAGCACAAAAATTGTCAGGCTGTGCCAGAAACAGAGAGGTTTGGACCCAAATGCAGAGACCGCAGGCTAAGCAGATTGAATTGATTGATTTATTCCACAAAAAGTTACTCACAAGTACTTGGCAGGTGAGGGTCAAAAACACGAACAGTCATGACAGATGGCAAAGAGCCCAACAACAAAAGAGGCAAAAATCCAAAAATAACCAGAGAGCACAGGAAACACCAACCGGCAGGCACACAGGGCAACATATACAATGATCTGGCACAGAAGAAAGGGGAGACAGAGACTAAATACGCTAGAGAAAGGAGGACAATGAGGGACAGGTGATCTAATCAAGGTGGGGCAGACAAGACACAGGTGAAACCAATCGGGGCGGAGCAGACAATCACAGAGGAG
>JBBPCS010002029.1:0-14115 GCA_037974645.1 Hollardia meadi
CCCCCCCCCCAAACAAATGTTCTGTCATCTTTTTTTTTTTCAGTGATCCTCAGCAGGTGGGGAAGCTATTTCTGATGCAACCCAACTCCTCCTGTCTCCACACGGACACATACACACAAAAAGAAAAGAAATAGGGAGATCTTGGTACCAGAGGTGGTTGTAATGCACTTTCTACTGTCGCTGCTAACATAAATAGATAGGTGACAGCTCAATGAGCTGCCCCACAGTTATGTGGTCGCAAATCTTAACAACTGAACTCATTTTGAACCTTCTGGGATGGAAATAAAGAAAAAGGGACATCAGCCACATAATACTCTAAGGCGGGCTGTTGATGCGTAATCCTCAAGGATTATAGTCCATCCTCACCTGCTCTTTGAAGTGTTATTTGTTTTGTCAGTTGCTCGCTGTATAATCCATCTGAGAGCATCATCAGCTGTGAGATGACTAAATGTTGACTTTGGGGTCTGTGTTTTTTCATTTTGGATTGTCCATAACATGACCCAAATGATGTCGAAGCATATTATATATGAGATACAGAGACTTTTAATATTTTTATACTCAGTGGTGGGTACATTTACTCAAGCGCAGTCCCGGCAATATTATAAGAGCAATATTGAGGTGCTTTACATGATAATTGATTAGTTCCATCGAGACAAAAATGTGACTTTTAACTGCATTATATTTACTTAGAGTTATAGTTACAAGTTACTTTATAAATTAAGATTATACACACAAAACTGGTTTATAAAATATGATGCATTGTAATTGAAAGATTGTAGTGGAAAATAGTTTTCCACTTTTACCAACTATAAATGCTGCATGCATATTAAACCATCAGTAATAATAATAATAGGCCACTCTGGGAGACGTCATTCCACGAGTGCTTTTACATTTCATACTTAAACTACAGTATCGTCTGCAAAATTTAATTTAAGTATAAGTTTAAATACAACATTTAAAATACATTTAACAGCTTTAGATGTGCATTTTTACAGATGTAACTACAAAACTGTATGAAAAGTGGTTAAACGTGACTCCATCTTGACCAAGTGACACTTACATTATACATGAGTAATTATGATCAGTGACACTTTCATTTAAACTGCAGTATGACTACTTTTACTTAAGTAAAGGATCTGAATACTTTTTTCCATCACTGCTATTCACAACAGTGAATCGACTGTCTCTCTGGATCTTGGATGCTGGGCAGAGACAGCAGCTGACAAATAACTGCAGCCAAGTGGCCGGTCATGGCATCCCTCTGCCCATTGGCGTGACCTTGAAGTTGGCCTCGAAGATTCCTAAGAGGGCGCAGCGGGTGCCTTCAGTAGCCAACATTTCTCAGCCGATATGTCAAGACAAAAAAGCTGTGAGATGACTATAGGATGGTTCTTAATATTGTGTACTTGGCTGTGAGTATCTAAAAGTATTTATGTGTGCTTTTGGTGAATGACAGATTTTGGAATTCTTGTATTTTTACATGTTTTTTATTAATGTATTTATTATATAGTTTTATATATACACACTGTATGAATGTTTTGTGCATATTACCATATCTTCGTGCAAACAGATACAAATAATTTAAAGCAACCTTGAAACCTGAACCATCTGCATTATCATGTACAGTAGCAATTGAACAAGACAGATGGTGAAGGAAATTATTTTCTTTTTCTGGGAAATGAAACAACTTTCAATAAAGTCTGACTTTGTCCACAAGAGGTCATTAGAGCTTTATTATTACACAGCACTGCAGCAGCAGAAAAATCAGAATAAAGTAGAAAATAATTTAGAATGCGCTGCAAGAATTCCATGCTAATGTTGTTCTGTTCAGCAAAATGGAATAACATTTTGCAGAACAGAAAATGGTAGAAGTTAGGGTGTGGTCCTGTCGCCGAGAGCGTCTCAATCAACCATCTCACGGCCTTTTTTTTAAGTTCAGTGTAGACTCAGTCCAGCAGGGGGCGGCAGAACCTCACTTTATAGATCTCAGCGGGAAGCCGAGGGAGACGTTTTCATCCTGCAGCAGCCAGTGTCAAGCCCGCGGAAATAAAAACGGCACTTTCAAACGGGACTTTCAAAACAATGTTAACAAATGGTTAAATCTCAGAAAACTGAAGGTGGTTTCCAATGAAAGACCAAATGACGAATTGTGTTTGAGAGTAAATCTTCATAAAAATTGTAATTGTGGCTCTATGATTCCTAAAAGGCTATAAATGTAAGTAATGCCATATGGTTGAAGCTGTATAAAGTGTACATTTTTGCCATGGATGGCTAATGAGCTAATGGGCCTTGGTCACAGACATGTAAAATGCTCCATATCCCACCTATCAAAGAAAGAAAGCATTACTTGACTCAATCAGTATGGATCAAAAAACAAAGAAATCCTTTTTCCTTTGACTTTCTAATATGAAACAGTCCCTTCAAACAGAGGCTCTAAGTTTGGCCCCTGAACCATTGGATACCTGGCCCTCTGCCTAACAATCTATCCATGCTTCTTGCGCATTAAAAGACAAGATGTATATGCAGCCACATACACTGGTGTGTCTCTTTATAAAAATCTATAAATCGCTAATTGTTGAAGTTTTTGTTTCAAAACAAACTGTTGAATGGGAGCATCAGTAACTATGAAAGATAAAACCCCTCACACACACACACACCCCAAACCCATGGACCATTTAGTGCCTTCAGTAAAAGCATGTGTTGTACAAACAAGCATTGTCCAAACCCACAAAAAAATATGAATCAAGCAATATAAAGGACATCCAAAACATTCCATTTGTTAAAAATGTTGCAGCTCTTGCAAATATTTTGAATGTTTAGTTACTTCGTCATGCTCTTTATTTGGTTTGGGGAAACTTTAAACACCAGCGAATCGAAAATATTATGTTTGCAACACCTTTAGGCTATTTCTCTTGTACAAGTGAAGCGCTGTGCTGTTTGAATATAAAAACATGAAACCATAAATCTAACCACAGCCCATGGCTGTTACAATGACTAACATACATTTTTATTCAAGATACAGTAGTATAATACTTGAGCTATCGTTCTATCGTGCAATGCATGCTGCCCTGGATGACTTTATTATTGCCTGGATGTAGCCTCAGTCTTGTAGCATTAGGCTATATCATACAGATATAGACCTTTCTTTTTAAATGAATCACATAGAAATATTTTTTTTAAAACTCAGCTGCAGACAATGTTTACAAGTAGGCCAACAAAGTGTTAGCATTAGCTTACGCAAGCTACAGCTGGTAAAATCTGCTAGCTTGTTGTTTAAGTTGATAGAATCCAGGTTCGTCGACTAAATGTCTGCTTTTGTTTACTCAAGTGTGAAATCTAAAATCCATTTTTATTTTTTAAATCTGCCATCGTTATTTGGGTAAATAGTAGACCTAGCAGGTACTTTTGCTTTTATTTTGAATAATAACTTCCGTTCTGACCCGCGCTATTTGTGTAAAACCTGACGACAGCACAAGAAGCACTTTGTCTCGAAGGGGGGTGTTGACAGGAGAAAGAGGGGAAGGTGGAGGGAGTGTGAATTGGACTGGCCCGGTTCACCTGCACCGCAGACCGTGCAGCAGGCCGATGAGAGCGGAGGCCCGCGGAGAGAGGACCCTCTTGGGCGGGAGAAAGAGGACAAAGGTGGACCACCGGATCGGTTACACACGGAGATCCCTCTCAGACTGGCATAGAGCTGGACACCGGGCGGGAAGGGGGCCCGCATGATTCCTCAAAATCTGCAGGCTGTAATGATGGTAGTGATGCACCGAGAGCAGAGCGGTGGATCCCTGCAGAGCCCGACACACTGCATCACAACCCCGCAAGCGAGTGTGAGCTTCTCCATCAGAGCCTCACCGACATAAACCCGGATTTCCAGACCGATGCTTGAGCCAAACAGCCCGGTACCGGACTACCTTGCGAGCTCCATTCATACCCCCCCCCCCTGTCTGTGGGATGAGACGGGGATTTGCAGCGGACGAAGAGAGCAGTTTTGAAGCGAGCCTGCGTTTTACTGCACCGGTTTCGATGTGCATGCACCGGTTGTTATGAGCCGCGCAACAGACAAGAGGGGGAAGATGTTGGTGCGATGCTACCGGGGCAAGTTGTCGGTGTGGGCCGCGCTGTGCGTGCTGGTGCTCTGCTGGTTTTACATTTTCCCCGGCTACAGACTCCCTGGCGATAAAGAAATAGTGGAAGAGGTGCTGCGGCAGGGGGAAGTATGGCAGATGAACCAGACGGGCATCGATTTATACAGGTTCGTCTCAGGCTCTGATTTCTGTCTACTGGTTTAAAGCAGTTCTTCCTGAAGTGGGGCCCAGTGTCCCCCCAGTTGTCTTTAAGTGGGTTCCATTAGGCCCATATCCACTTTAGAGCATACTAAGGAAACAATGAATAAAATGTTTTTGATAAGTAATATTAAGCAAAAAGCATTATCAGTAGGGTGCCTTCACAAACTGTGCCTGTGACCTCCTTTGTCTGTATTTGGAGTCCCTGAGGGCGTCATTATGATGAGATTGCAATAGATATCCAATAGAAAATACTTTATATTTCTATAGGTATTGAATAAAGTATCTCAATCGTATACTTAACAACTGTATAATTGCATAAACATTCATGAATGTGTCCAAATTTAGCAAGATATCCTACAGGAATATTACAGCTTTACCAAACAACCACATCATTAAAGGCTGTCTTTCATTTGGACACTGTTTTTAAAAGCAAGCCAGATCGACAGGCCACGCGAGTTGCCCTGTGGCAGCCTTGCTTAAATCGTATTCACTTGAGAATGTGCAGACAACTCTCTGAGGCAAAGCTGATTAGGATCATGAGAGACGGTGACACCTGCAGAGCAGTGGAGAGGGTCTACAGCAGGATGAGATGCTCACTTGGATCTTATCTTGACAGTGGAATACCATAGTTTCCTCATCAAACCTTCATCACGTAGGTTATTGTTATGAGATTGCGTGACAAAACACGGTATTCAATGAAACTGGTTCCACTGAAGGTAGATTTTTATTGAAATGAGGCACAATTTCCGAAATACCTGATTCCATGGAGATTTAAACTTTTCCAGAAAGTCTGCCCCTTTACAACCCTCATGTATTTGTAAATAATTGAATAATTTTGATACAATACAATTTTTCAGATTGGTTCAAATATTGAACCTGTTTTAGATGTCTGTATACCTCCTAAAGGGGTCCTGGCCAGATGCTCAGATATTCAGTTTTTCTTGCACGTCCACAACGTTTTTCGGACGTCCAGAGATGTCCAACAGGATCATTGTCCTGTCATATTAATACACATCTTATTATAGCCTGTCTCTTACCAGAATCCCAGCTGTCCTGTTGAATCCAATTCGTGGCAACTTGTCCAGAGATCACCAGAGACCAGACTCATTATTTCCCACATCCTCTCTGCACAGGAAGTTGCTGACCGAGTGCTGTGATCCGCGAAGGATGTTTGCCGTGACCAAGGAGAACTCGCCGCTGGGCAAGGTCCTGTGGTACGACGGCGAGTTTTACCACTCGCACACCGTCAACAATGAGACCTACTCTCTCTTTGTACAGGTGTGTAGACGAAGCTGCAATACAAGAGGTTGTAATCCTAAATGTCATGAAATAGCAGCATCCATGTAGTCTGTTTGTTTCGGAGTGAATCTTTGATTCTGTTGCTCTGTACTGGAGTGTAAGAGTTTGTTTTTTCCCTCAGAGGTCCACCAGACACATGACTTTATGACATGCCGCTGAAAAGTAAGGCCAGATCATGGAAAAGCATATTTCTCCCCCAACAGCATTGTGAGACTGAGTTTCAACATGGATCCTTGTTGATCCATAATGGAGGCGGTGAGCAGGCAGATTTCATCTAAAGGAGAGAGGATTATTGGTTTAGTGTTCTGCAGTGTGATGGGAGTCCAAATTAAGATGTGCTGTGAGAGGAAGGGTCTGTTAGAGCCAACAAGACGCCTAAAAAGGTGCTTCAGTAAAAATGCAAGGATGAAACGTGCTGCACATTCTCCGTTGATTTTTAGTCGTCATGATTTGCATCTTACACTTTTCTTTTAAGTCACTTTAGGGCCAATAAATTAGGGTTTTTATTGAGACAAGATATGTGATAGTTGACGAGGATGATAAGGACCTGAAGTGTTTTTGTATCATTTTTTTTAAAGATCTTTTCTTTCACATCAAATCAGGTTCCTGCTCTCTCACCCAAAAGGTCATGTTTTTTTTTTCCACTCGTGTCTAATTTAAGATGAGGGTGTTTTAAGGCGTGGATAAAAACTGGAGGAGGAGGTGCTTCAAGTTTGTCCTTCCCGAGTTATTTCCCCTTTCCTTTCCATGTGGAGAATGTATCACGGTGCAAGAATGGACCAAGAGCGTGTATTTATGCCTCTGTGCATGTGTATATGTATGCAGATAAGGTCTGTCGGGCTGTTTTTACATGGTTCCATGCCTTTGTGGGTGTGCGTCTGCATGTGTATGAGGGCGTTTGTGCCTGGAAGCAGGACAAAATGAGAAATTCTGGTGTAAGTGTTGTTGCCGTTGTACATCCAGGGCCGGTGCATCTCACTAATAATCAAGATTGGACTCCTATTACGGATGCTGCAGATCTGCAGTTTAATATCCTGGTTGGTAAATGCGATGCATATCTGACCCTAATTTGCAGTCGTGAGCAGTGCATGTTCATTAATGTGGGATGGGGGAGGTGACCGTGAATAAATAAAGGAATGAGAATATGAGGAAATCGCCATGCTCAATCACAGCGCTCGTGTGTGTTCTAGAATATACACATTGTTTTATTCCCAGTAAGTTTAATTGCCATGAAGTAAATAAAGTTTTGCTCCGAAGTCTGAATGCATTGGTTAATCCAAATTAACACAATGAGTGAATTCACTGATTAGCCAATAAAGAAAATTAATCTGCAACAGTTTTTAGAATTAATAATTTGAGTAAATGTAAAAGTAGAAATGCCAAAGATTTGCTGGTTTCAGCTTCTCAGATGTGGCGATTTGCTGCTTTTCTATCTTTTATATTACCCTTTTAAAAAGAATCTTAAACTGTTATCTTTCATCTATTTTATGCAGCATTTCCTTATTGCAGTGACTGTGTTTGTATTGGGACATCACTGTCCTTCCCTTTTTAACACAGAGGTTAGTGTCTGTTGCTTTTTCTTCCTTTTTTTGTGAAATAATCAATACACTGTGTCAGGTCTCTTTATGTTTCATCCACTGCTACTTCATGTCACTGGAATGTAGCCGTTGGTTATTTTTCTCTGTGCCAGACTACAGTGCGTCACCCTGCCCGAGGTTATGATGGCACCCTGCTACTTTGTCCTGGTGTGTGTCTCCATGTAACTCACATGACCTATATCTGGTAGCTTGGTTGCGCTTCCTCTGCAAGCCTGTATTGAGGCCAGTTATCTGTTTCCCAGAAGGAAGGTAACTAGTTGTTACATGGGATGGACGAAGCACGAGCTCTCGCACACATAACTTGTATTCTCTGCCCTCTCAGCTAGCAGGGCTGTGATTGCAGGTTTGAACTCAGACAAGCGGTTTTACTACACCACGCTGGCAACAGCTACAGCATCTGAGCCTCTGCCAGGGAATGTGCCAATTAGGGCTTTGACAGTTAATTGCTGGTTTGTTCAGTGGCTCAAATAGAGCATCCATACACACTTTACTGGACTGTACAACAGATTCCTATGATCTCTTCTTTTCTGATGTTCACTTCATGTTGTTCTCCTTTCTGTTATCCCATGCAAAAGCAATTGCTGGGATAAAGATTATGCTTTAAATAAACGATCTTCGGCATCTTAAAGAGATTTACAATTTCACCGAAAGTTCAGTCTGACACAGTATTACTGTTCATTCCTAAACCTCAAGACGACACATTCGCATGCACACTGAGGATCCGCTTCTCTGTCATATTTTGAAACCAATACTGAATAATTCAAACAGTAGCTGACTGTAGTGTCTCAAGTGTGAGATTTGACCAATTTCTGACATTTTTATGGACTAAATTATTTATTGAAAGAATAATGGAAATGAAAATTATTTATTAGTTGCAGCCTTACACTATACTGAACAATCTAAACCAAAATCTGTGAAGATATTGGTAAAAGATGTGGATTTTTAACTTTCCAGACATAGCCGGACCACATGCTACTGTAATAAGTGGCCCCATCTCAACTTTTAGTGGTGGTATCTGGTTCCCCTCCCCAGCTTGATGTGCTGTTAGCAGGGTATTGTCCTCTGACTCAACTCTCTGTCACGGTCTAAAAAAGACCCTGAAGCAAAGAGGGGTGTGTGTGTGTGTATTCTCAAGTGTGTGCCCTCCAAGGGTAATAATGAGCACAATTGTTTCTGCCCTCTCACTTAATCCATGCTGTCAACTTAAATGCAGCCAAGGCTGGGGACATTTTTGGCTCTTGCTTCATGAAGCATGAAGCTTTAATACTGTCCATACAAGGCTTTAATTTAGATGATGATATGGCAGTGAATCCCAACCACATGCTTGTACACCAGGGGGTAGTTCTGCAGTTGCCAGGGTGCATTTGACAATATTGTGGAGTAGCTTAACTAATTTGAAGAAATTAATTGACTGAGGAATAAAAACCCATCTTCCAACTTTGAAATTTGTTTTCTATGAATTGTGGTTACATATAGCTCAAAGTTGACATTTATTGAATAGTTCGTGGTCTGTTGGAATTTGAGGATAGTTGATTTTTTTTTTTTTGTCTAAAAGCATGCATAGTTCTTTTTTAGTTTTTATTATTATTATATTCTCACCATGTATAATATAGATGTTGTTATTCGAGCTCATCAGAAGTCAGATTCATAAGCTGTATGACCTCTACAAACTTTTGTCCACCTTCTCATATATCCGTGCTGGTGCATCCGTCAGCACATGAGACTCTGAAGGGAAATTAGCAGTAGGCCGTGTAGGCATGCACTTTGTTGAAAACATGGTGACTACACTAACAGAACTCCATGTTTGCTTCTGCCCAGGACAACCCTCTGCAGCTGCCCCTGAAGAAGTGTGCGGTGGTAGGCAACGGTGGCATTCTACGGCACAGCAAATGTGGAAAAGACATTGACCAGGCTGACTTTATCATGCGGTGAGAAACAAGGGGCTCTGTGGGGCTGTGAATGCAAGTGTGCGCATGGTATATAATTTCTTATCTGCTCCTCCCAAATGTGAATCAGCCACGCCCAAGGTAGCAGCCAGACAACATCAGCCATCAGTGATAATGAGAGCTGGTGTTGAATGTGAACAAGAGAGAAAGAGACAGAAAAATGGGCCACAGAGAGGGCAAGGGAGAAAAGAGGTTAGGCGTGAGTAAGCGAAATTGGAATAGACTAAAATGAGGGAGGAAGAGGAGATGAGCAGAAAGGCATAAAGCAGAATGAAACCATCTGGTGGTGCAAAATGAAAGGAGAGCATTAAATGATTTTGCTTCTCTTGTTGAAGCAAACTAGATGCCAGACTGGGACTTCACACTAGGAGAATCATTTATGTGTTATGAATAGGAGATAAAGATGGGTTTTTTTCTGTTTGAGTAATCAAAAAAGATGCATTTGTATTGGTTTGTATAGCGGAAGAAACTGAAGAAGCTGTAATTCCCCTTGAGAATGTGACTACCTCAGAGTGTTGAAGCAGAACGAGCTCACGTAAAAATCTACAGTTGTTAAATTCAGATTAGACCTTCAGCTGGAGGAGAAATGCATGACATGCATCATCACATTACAGTAGTTACTTTGCAGAAGCAGCACCAGTCTGTTGCAAAATAACAAACCCCTCTTCTTGCTGTTGTTTTCATGTTTTCATGTTAGACCTTTGCGTCTTGACTGTGGTGTGACACAAAACAATAGTTAGGGTTTTTTTTTAAAGTACGTGGTTTATTGTAGATCACAAATAGTTTTATTATGGGAATTCTCTGGAAACTGAAACCTTTGAAGCTTGAAACCCAGTCTTTTCTGTGTTCTTTATGTCATTGGGGGCCTGTGATTCTGCACGTATTGAGTATATTATCACTGTCACTTGGATCAGCCATTTTTTTCCCATTGTTTCTTGTGAATGCCACTACGTGAAGGCTTAAACAGACTTTTGTTTCATTCCCATTGTTGCAAAAACTCTTGTTTCATTATCATTACCAAAATGCTTCGATAATGAAAGGAGCTGATGTAATTGACCATGATTGCTACAAGCCCTCAACAAACCAACTGATATAAGTATATCTCTACCCTGCCTTTACAAGCAGGGTGCACTTGAATGCATTCCCTGCAACCTCCTTCACAAAATTAGTATCTTAAAATGGCTTGGACGGACAGATAGCACTCTGGATAAGGGGAAAATGTGTGTTTCTGTGGTTCAGTGGTCTCAAGGTCCAGCTGCCTGGGGGTTACATCTTACTGTGTCGATGTGCTTGGGTTTCTTTCTGTGCTCTGGGTTCCCCCCACAGTTCAGTGTCTATGTTGCCTAAATAGTGACATTTCCACCTCGTCCCATGCTTGCTGGCTCTAGCCCTTGCAACAGGACAGTGGATGGAGGGATGGATGGATGGATTTTAGGTGATTTGGCCCAATGATATACTGTAAGTCCAATAAGTCCCAACCCATCTGGCAACACAGAAGTCTGTTTTGGAGTCAACAAGGTAAAATATTTGGCATAGCCTAGTCTGGAATGGACTGTTTAAATGATATCAGTCAGTCCACATTATCAAATGTTTGGCCTGTTCGCGATGAGAAAACGTCTTGTCATCATTCGTGGCTGATTTCTCCCAAACTGTGACATAGCCGTGTTGGGTTGTTTTTGTCAGGGAGCGACCCCAAATGATAGTAGAGCGGTTACTGAGATAGCCAAACGGGCCACAGGCCAGGCTCATGCATCCTGAGGGAGGAAAAGACACTTCCCAGCAGTCCTTTCCAGCTGTGTTTCATTTCCTGCATCTGCTGATCAAAAACAGCTCAGATGTGACATTAGTGATAAACTACAGATGAGGCTTGCAGAAGGTAATTATTCCATAATGTCATTTATTACTGTGATTTTCTCCACTAAACAGGTTATCTTGGAAACACGAAATATGAAATGCACGGTAATGTCATTGTCAATTTAGATTACCATTATTACTGAAGCTGAGACGGTGTTTTTGAGCTACACAGAGCGAAAGTAACCATTCATAACTGAAATACAGCGTGTAATCACTGAGTTTTAAATGATGGAAACCATTCTGCCAATTTGGCAAACCAAAAGCTGTGCAGCCATGTCTACTCTGCTGTTGCTGTCTGTAGTATAATCATGAGCTAACACTCCCAAGTAATTAAAGATCTTTGACATGCTATCTCTGCCACAAAACCGAGTCGCTACAATAATAAAATCTAAGGAGGAGGTAAACAGCCATAATGACTTCAATAAATCCTTTAATTGTTTATACTGTAAGGGTTTTAATAACTTATATAAATCACAATTTGTGCTATTTTCAGTGCATTGTGTACATGTTAACATTAAACATGTCGTGTGTTTCATCCATTTAGGTGTAACCTTCCACCGCTTTCAAAGGAATATGTGGAGGATGTGGGAACCAGAACACATCTGGTTACAGCCAACCCCAGCATCATAGAGAAAAGGTAATCGGCTTGCTCTTTTTTGAACATCAGATTCAATTGTTCCTCACAAAAACACAGAAACACGCTTCACAGAAACATGCATTAGCCAAGGCAAGGCGAGTATTTGTGTTGCGCCTCTCAACAGCAAAACGATTTAAAGTGCTTTCCATAATACATAAAATGACATTAAGGCAATATAAAAATACATACATGAATGAAACACATTAAGTAGAATTTCCTGTCATTGTTCACTCTTAAGTGTGCACCTTAACCAATAAGTGCGAGGATCACTCCATATAGCATTGACGCATTGTGTTCCTGTCATGTGAGGAACACAGGAAACTCATTTCCTTTTTAGAGAAGCCAGAAAAGAAAGAGGGACAAGACATCTCTGCAGTTGAGGCCCAATCATTTCACCACATGTTTAGAAATGACTCATTCTCTTTATCACTCTAAGATTTCAGAGCCTTCTGTGGTCGAGAAAAGATTTTGTGGACAGTATGAAGGTCTACGGCTCCAGCTACATCTACATGCCGGCGTTCTCCATGAAGCCTGGCACTGACCCATCACTGCGGGCGTACTACGCCCTGGCAGACACCTCCTCCAACCTCACCATGCTCTTTGCCAACCCCGAATTCCTGCGCACGGTGGGAAAATTCTGGAAAGCCCACAACGTGCACGCCAAACGCCTCTCCACAGGGCTCTTCCTGGTCAGCTTGGCCTTGGGGCTGTGCGAGGAGGTGACTGCCTACGGCTTCTGGCCGTTTTCCGTCGGCCTGGACGAGCAACCTGTCAGTCACCATTACTACGACAATATCCTGCCCTATAAATGGTTCCACGCCATGCCTGAGGAGTTTGTACAGCTTTGGCATCTGCACAAAAGTGGCACACTGCGCATGAGAGTGGGACGCTGCCCCCCTCAGGAAGGAAGGAGTTAGAGCTGACGTGGTCTGTAAGTGGTCAGTTGAAGATCATTGAGCTACAGGAAGCACATGGAGACATTTGGGTAGTGAAGCGGCAGGAAGTTGTCGGGGCATATTTCCTCTGAGGAACCTCGGCACTGCATCTGTGTCCATACACACTCCTGCTGTCCCCCAGCTAATCCCTAATTTCCATGAGAATGTCCTCCACCCAGACCAGCAGCATCAGGGACACAATACACACATGCAGCCATACACACACCCACAATGTAAATTATTCTTACCTTCCCTAAACTTGCCATATCCTCCCATCTGAATCTGTGTGTGCAGGGATGTTTGTTTATGGAAAGCCTCAGCTGGGACTAATGAAGGTGATAGTGTGTGGGGTTTGATGGGTGGGGGATGGGTTTTTTTTAATGTATGCTGACTACTGTATCTGACTGACATATGGGGCAGCTGGTCCAAACCCCCCTCCGGGTCTTTGAGAAGGAGTGGAGGACCAGGAGAATAATAAAACGCACTGAAAGACTGGCGAAATGGGAGGAACAAAGGAGATAATGGTGTAGCTTGAATAGGACTGAAATTTAATGGAGGAAAAAAAGACTGACAGGGGGTAGAAGGAGTGAAAGCTGGCTGGTATGCATATGAAAGGATTTTTCTCCGCTTCTCTTCAATCAAGCCCTTGTTTGGCATTCTCTTGTGCCAAATACAGCTTTAGTTCAAAGCAGGAGCCATTAGAAATGGAGTCTTAAGCCTCTATATAGCCTAGAATGTTTAGCCAAGTTGCATTTTAACCCTTCACTGAAAAGGGAAAATGGGTACACTCTGGTTTCAGCCTATTGTTTTTGTTTGCTAAATGTGATTTTCGGGATTAATGTGAATTGTTTTGTTTTTTTAGATTCATCAATGGCCATGAAGTGAAGGGAGAAAGTGTCATCAACATATTTAATCACAAATGACCAATTGCTGCATAAACCATCACACATAGGCACCTCACCTCGAAGTGGACACCATCACAGACTGTTTGGTATGATTCACTCACAAGCAGGCTCATTAGGTTGTTTTTTTTTAAAAAAAGCAGCCTGGCCCACTTATTTAAAGGGGCTGGTACCAAGTCATCTCTTGGTAACTGTATTATACTTGCCAAGTGCCAAGTCAAGGGAACAGTGGTCTCTTTGATACACACTCTCGCCTGTCTTTATGCTTTTAAATGGTAAGACACTGATATAAAGAGAGGAAGGGACAGAAAAAGACTTTGAGGACTCAATGTCACAAAGTGGCATTTTAAGGGGTGACTTTTTTTTCTTTAGATTCAGGACAGCTTATAGGGTACATTATGACCCCATTTTCACCTGGTAGTAAAATCCGATCTGAGTGATCCGATCACAAGTGGACAGCTCAAAGTACAGGTGTGAATGCACCCAGGACGCATTGAGATCCGATCACTCAGACCATATTTGGAGGTGGCCACATGTGGCCACATTCTTATAGCAGTGTGTACGGTATGTGTCCTGGTCCACATTGAAGGACCGCCTACTCAACTAACGTCCTCTGCATGAGCGGAAGTACGTACTCATTCGCGCGACTCTCCTT